>APFE030994230.1:58528-107217 GCA_000404065.3 Pinus taeda
AAAAAAAATAAAATAAATAAATAAATACTAAAACAAAAATTATTTCACTATATTTTAGTCATAAATTTATTAATATTATCAATTTCACTGATAAGAATAATCTATTACTGTTGTCTATTTAATGTGATTATTCCTAATTAGAGGAAAATTGTCCTTAAATAGGCGGAAAGCAGAGATAACCCTAAAGATTAACTGCAATATTAATAGCTAGGAATATTATTTAGCACAAAATCAAATCAATATTAAAAAAAAAGGTATAATAAGCTCATCAAATTAGACGAATGAAGATAAGGATAATTAAAGAGGATAATAGGGGATAATACTAGAAGAGGAAATAAGAAAATTAGAAGGAGACGGAGGGCGAAAAGAGAAAAAAGGAGAAGAGGAGTCATGATGAGAGAGCTGGAATCCAACATTTATTCAATTTCTATCCATCATTCCTATTAAAATTACTGGCATGCCTTTCGATTTTGATTGCTTCCTTAAATTTCTTGTAGTAAAAATGATATATATATATTATATATATATTATATATATAGAGTAGTAATAGATAATTTGAAAGATGTTATAGATGTATATGGTCTATATGATATTATATTCTCGTGGATTGAGATGTGAAAGCAAGTTATAGAATAGTTTTCGTTTATTATATTTGCAAATGGGTGTAAACTTTAGGAATAGGTATAAAATGTTTATCATTTCATTAATAGTATAATTATGTATAATTTGTGATATTGTGCTGTGTGTGTATTAATAGTGGAATGTGAAAAAAATATATTGATACCTTGCGTGTGATGTAGTATTAAATGGTAAAGATTGAGAATATATGATACTATGTTTATAGTAATATTATGATAGAAAATGGGAAAAAGGAGAGAGTCAAATAAAGTAAGGAAATTATGAGTTAAGATAGTTTTGGTATTATAAATGATAGTAGTAGGACAAATAATTAATTGATATGAAGGAGAGTTGTAGTGATGGTATTCACATTGCGAGTGTACATACTAAATTGTTAAACTAATTAAAATTATTAAAAAAATAATAAATTAGAATTTTTTTAAAAATTAAATTATTATTAGTGATGTTTTAAAAAATTATATATAAAAAAATATAAATTATATTTTAAAATAAAATATTAAATAAGATTGTTGAATGTATGAATAATTAAATGTGTACTTTATTATAAAGATTTTTAATTTATAAATTGTTAGGTTTTGTTACAATATTAGTGGACCAATATCATGGCTCATCTAAAAAAATTATAAGTTATTTTGTCTGGTACACCTCACTTCACAATTAAGAAATCCCAGATTCAAATCACTTGAAAGTAATACAATCTACAAAGAGGAGAACAATTATTAGACACAGATCTATAGAGTTATGGATTGGAACCTACCTAGTGTCACATGAATAAGATATTTCTTAGACACATAAGTATAGAGTTAGGGATTGGAAGCGGCATAGTGTCACATGAATATGAGCCCCTCTCAACTGTCTATTTCTCTTATTACCCAAAAGAAAATTGACTTAACCACTTTAGAGATATATCTCAATCTTTGATTTGTATATACTATTAAGAATATTATAAAATATACTATGAAAATTAGATCTCTATCATCTACCTAATTATTGAAAAGTAAATTAAAATTTTGTAGCCTTACTCCAAAATAAATATATCGAATAATGTAATTATGAAAAATAAATTATATGATTTTCTAAAAATATAATAAAAACTTTTTTTTAGAAATTTATTTGAAACCCTCAATTAATTATGGAAAATAAATTATATGATTTTCTAAAAATATGAATAATTTTTATTCATGACAAATTTTCCTATTAATTATGGAAAATAAATTATATGATAATCTAAAAATATGAATAATTTTCATTCATGGCATTGTTTCCTATAATATCGAATGGTTCTTGTTAAAAATGGCTGAAAGCACTCATATATTTCACACAAAGGTGTATGCGGTCAACACACACACATTTTACATTCAGAGATTACTCTAATATATAGAGTTTCTCAGATCTAACATATTCATAATTTAGAAGGAGACGTTGAGAGAATTTCTCAACCATCTCAAACCAACATCTCAAATATAGGATGTAAGCATTAACTCCAACATCCCCTCTTAATGCTTACATTACATAAATTTATTAAGATCATCCATAAACAACAAAATACACAGTCATTCTTTAATTGGTTTACAACTTATCAATATAGACTCCATCATGTTGCCTCATAACCCTCGTAAAGGTGTTGTCAACAAGTGGGATTCTTGAGTTCGACTCCCGAATCAAGGACCTTCCGAAGTCAATTACCGAACAACATCCCAAGATGTCACATAACCTCATTATGAGGCCACTCCCACGTCTTCAATGAATGAGGGATCCTTCCTTAGATCCACAATTGTCGTAATATCTGGAAAACCATCCATGTTGAGCCTTTTCATTGAGTTGTTCTAAAAAAGTTTAAGAGGTTCAAATTCGTCATTGAATTCATCATTAGAATTCAATGGATATTGATCCATGGCTATATTCACTAATTATTTCCCTTTTGAAAGATCACTGGCATGACTTTTGCAATTCCACGTTGTATGCCCAATTTTCCACACATAACTCACATGCAATCACACTTCCTCATATGCAAGAGAGTCTCTTATATGCAGACAGACATTCTGACTACAAATATCTCCCACTATGATAATCAACATATTTATTGCTTTAAAATAATGGTTCTACATATAATTAACAAGAATAAGAAGTTCTATATATATTAAAGAAATCACCCACTTATCACATTGTCAACAACGAGACCACAACAAATATCACGTGCTTGAATCCATGCTAAGGTCAAGAATTGAGCCTCTCTCACACACGTCGACGTCAAACCATTTGATACAGAGGTTCCCACTTATGGAATGACTCCAGTGCTTTAGATAAATGAACCTTGAACACAAGCTAGATAATAGTAGGCTCGTCGCATCACACTTCAACTATTCAACGCCTTGACTCAAAACAAGCCAGCGCATAGATTCGATATCAAATAAACTCTACCTCTTTGGTCAAATAAAATCTGCAGCTCCGCATCTTAGACGATAACCACGATGCTCCATGACAGCCTCCATAATGTACTAGACACCAACGCAGCCTCCAATCTTTGCCTCCAATATTCTATAGATGATAACAAGCTCCTTCAATTTCATTTGAAATGATAGTTCATTTAAAACAAGGGAGAAACAAATGCCAGAAGGAAACCATGAAACTCCTATGTTTTCTAGCATAATGGCTGTGATAACGTCTCCGAGTCCTTCTCTAAGATAGTGCATAGAGAATGGATCTCGAAGCATAAGGTGGCCCTTCATTACTTCTCACGGAGGGACTGGTTGCTTGAATCGGTAGATCTACTTCACACATAGGCAACAGTTGTTTGAATCAACATATCCATTCGCTCTTTGTCACTTCACCCACATTCTTCATAATTGATCCAGCTACGGTACAAAAAGGGCCTTGCTTTTTCTCCAGTGCAATGGATTCTCGTGTCTGTGGCTCTCATCAGAGCATAATCTTGCACCATGTTCAATGACAAATTCTCACTCAGAAATCTCATCCACGTTTCAGGGAAACTCAGCTCTAACCTTGAGCTCTCATACCATGTTAAAAATGGTTGAAAGCACTCATATATTTCACACAAAGGTGTATGCGCTCAACACACACACACACACACGCATTTTACATTCAGAGTCTACTATAAATATAGAGTTTTTCAAATCTAACTTATTCTTAATTTAGAAGGAGAGGTTGAGAGATTTTATCAACCATCTCAAACCAACATCTCAAATACAAGATGTAAGCATTAACTCCAATAGTTCTCAGGTTAAAATAATAACATTTTAGATAAATAAGTGAGGTAAAGGAAATGATAAATGAAATAAATTTTAACAATAAGGTAGATTGAGATTTGGAAAACACTTTAGAGAGGATATTATACCAAATCTTATGGTAAATACGCTTACTTTCTAAAATGTTATTCTAGTAAATAGGATTATATGTTTTATTTTTAAAAATATTTATAGTGTCTAGTTGAATGGATTGAAAGCTCTTAAAAAATGACCTCTAAAATGAGCTTCCTAGAAAATAAAATAACAAGATGAGCTGCGAGGCAGCAAGTCCCTACATTAAGTTCAGCCTGAGAATGCACCTGTAGTTTCATTGAGTGGGCAAGTCACGAAAATCGTACTAGATGCTGAGAAGAAGCTAGAGCAAGGGAACTTTGTTTTTATGCATTTTCCAACTACAGTTAAGAAGGAGCATGCTAAATGCCTATACACAGTCGAAAAAGGGGCACTCATTCCTACAACTAAAACCTTGATCACAACATTTGCCTCCAGGTAAAGATCTGATTCATTTACATTTTCCAGCCAGAAAAGGAAGTTAATCCTATGTCATCCATGGGTCATCCAGTGACTGGAGTTATTGATGGGAAATTTGAGAATGCTTATCTTATCACTATGATGGTTGGTTCGAAGAAATTAAGAGGGGTTTTGTATGAGATGGCGGTAGGGTTTTTTGGAGAACAATTTTTGCAAGCACCTAGTTGCATGAACAATTCTGATAATGGGGATACAGCTTCAGGGGTTCCTCCTCATCAACGTCGTAGAAGGAAGGATGAAATGAAAAAGAGGGATCATGACAATCCTAAGCCAAATAGGAGTGCTTACAATTTTTTCTTTGCTGAGCAACATACAAAATTGAAAGCATTGCATCTAGGCAAGGATAGGGAGATCAGCAAAATGATTGGAGACTCATGGAATAAACTGACTGATGAAGCGAAAGCTGTAAGATACAAGTGAATTTCATTTTTGTGGTTATTTAGTTAGTCTTCATTGTTGCCGGTATCAAACTAAAAATAAAATGAGTTTTGTCTTTCTCAGTATGTTGTGCTGACAATCTCTGATAGATGCAAGTTTACCACAAGCTTGGATTAAAGGATAAAGAAAGGTACAAAAGTGAAATGGAAGAATACAGAGAGAGACAAAAAGTTCTTTCCTAGGACAAGGGAATATTAGTTTCTAGAAATCAAGGCTCAAATCAGGGGCTCGAAAATCATACCGAAGTGCAGACTCAAGACCGAGGAGTGCCACTTACAACAAATGAATGTTCAAATCAAGCACTGGATAATAATTCTAACCTGTTAAATAACCAACAACATATGCACCTAAAATTGAAGTACTAGGCTTGGGAGCAAGCCAGAAATATTACAATAATAAAACTAACAAATGTAGGTGGCTGCTAGCAAACATACTGAAACACTTAATAGAATGGAAGCAGCAGCTTCAGAGACATCCCAAATCTAATCTGAAGAAAGTGGTCAGATGTTGAACAAGAAATCAGGGAATTTAAAATAGATGAAAACACCCTGTTTTTTGTGATACCCGACTCTTCCAATCTGAGTCAACCCTGATCTTTGAGAAAACCAAGTGAAGCTAGCTCTTCTGAGTCTGCCTTGAACTCACAATTCAATAGAAGTGAGATTGACTCAGCAAGTTCCACTTGCACATCTCATAAGTGACACTTGATCATCTGTCCATAAATACATAGGAAAGAAAATAGTATTTTTGCCTGTTTTTCGCAAAATTTCACAACGAACAACCGCCAGGCCTATCAGAGATCTAGAACCTACGGTGTGACCATGATTACAGAAGTCACCAAGGAATCAAGAAAACGTTGAATACAAGAGGAAATTCGCACTGATTATGTAACACAAGTTGAAACTTGGAGCAAAGAGTTGAAAGTGAAGTGGCACCCAATAAAACTAGAATACATGGATTAATTAGATGAAAGAACTTTGCAACGAGGCAACGAGGATTTTGCAATGCAGGCCTTGGATTTGAAAGTGTCACAAGCGTAGGAGCAAGCTCTCTGTCTAAAGGAGGTCCATGTCATACCTCATGTCGTTTGGCACCATGTATTCCTAACTTTGCTCGGCCATAGTGAATTGCTCACTTCGTTGGTGAACCAAGCGTAAGTGGAACTAATCAATGTTAGTAAAGGTATAATATAAGGTAGCGGCCAGAAAGATGTATGCTATTATGATCCATCCCTTAATAAAGAGCTCTTTGCTTGATGCAGCCGACACCTAATAATGGTCCCAGGGCTCAATCCACCCGCCTGCAACTATATAGTAAAGGGTTTTTATGAGTTCATATACTCCAACCAAAGTGTTTGTAAGGCACTTGACGTAAGGGAAATGAGAATACTGTTTTTTCAAAAAGCATTTGAAAGGCTAAAATGGAAGTACACCATATCATACAAGGGTTAGTAGCGGTCATTCTCGTACAGGTTCTATAATGGTTCTGATATATCTAGTGATGTGATTGACTGACTTTACCTTTATGTTCAGTACTGTTGTCTTGTGATGCAACTTGTGTTGAGATGTTTGTATCAAGAACACAAGAATTAATTGGCCAACGCTTTCATGGCATACCTTTATGTTCAGTACTGTTGTCTCTTGATGCAACTTGTGTTGAGCTGTTTGTATCAAAAACACAAGAATTAATTGGCCAAAGCTTTCGTGACTCATCAAAGTTCAGGAAATCCATGACTAAGGAGGCAGAGAAAAACAACTACAACAATATGTAACATATTTTTGAGCTAGAATGTGGACCTCAAGGTGTTGCATCAACTCATTGCTAAGAAAGTGCCACTCCTGCATGCTAGTTTATATCAATGAACGGTTCATTTCAGTGTTGATATGACATTAAAGTATTGAATATACACAGTTCATTACCTCAAGGTGTTGGTATACTATACAAGTTGCACATTAGTATAGATTCAATGTCATGAGAATTTTAGGATACATGACTAAAATGGTTACACATAAATTGCATAAACATGAAGATGTCATTGCATCGTTGATATGACATTAAAGTATTGAATATACACAGTTCATTACCTCAAGGTGTTGGTATACTATACAAGTTGCACATTAAAAGTAAAACATTTTTACAACATTTTTTCAGGAGAGCCTAATTATTACAAGAACAAGAGCATTAGTTGTAACCCTTAAATGTGCATCTAAAAGTCACTCTATACATCAACTGGGTTTATGAAGCCATCTAGAAATGCTACAGAGGGTAAAATAAGTCAATCTGTATGCACAATGACATCTGAACTATGCAACAGGAAACTGCTGTGTACATGGAAATCTCGTAAG
This sequence comes from Pinus taeda, assembly GCA_000404065.3. Classification (NCBI taxonomy): domain Eukaryota; kingdom Viridiplantae; phylum Streptophyta; class Pinopsida; order Pinales; family Pinaceae; genus Pinus; species Pinus taeda. The sequence goes on from APFE030994230.1 coordinate 65,748, forward strand.
TTGTACGTAACATCAGCAACGTCTTCTAGATATTTTTCATATGTCATACCTATTAAATATGGACAAAGTTCTAAAAGCAAACTGCCTTTTAGAATGCACTTGTACTGAACATTTTCCTCTATTTGGATAATGCAATGCAATTATAAGTAGCATCGATACGTGGTTAACTCTTGACATGTGGAACAATTAAGTTGATCCTTGAAAACTGTTCCAGATGTATCTGCTGGAAGAGAGCAATTGTTGCAAATTGTAACAAAAGGCTCTGCATGTATGTTTGCTATAGTCAACATTCCTTTAACCTGGTTCATGTTGCAGTACAGTTTTAGCATTAAATATTGTAATAAAAAATGCTAGGACAACGATAAATGAAGGAGCATAATTTAGGAGAATAACAAAAAATTTAGGAAAACAACAAATAAAGAATTAGAATTTATATTTTGTGGACTATGAAACAACCTTTTTTGTCGACATAGTTAGTTTGCTCAGGTCTGCAAGTACTCTGTTTGAATTGACGGCTGTTATGAAGGTGGATTTGCATGTGCGTAGTGATCCATATTCTTTTCCTCTGACAACATTCCGAAACAACACCATTAGTGCTTCTTGTTTCAAAATTTGTTTTTGTATGGATTTGAAAATTGGTTGAAATGTAGTGAAAAGATAAACCTGAATTGCAAAATGTACTAGTGTTAAATGTAATTGCTTTTAAGTAAATGTAAAAAAGTGTAAATGGTTGAATTTGTATATACCGTAGCTTTGTCTTTTTGAGATTGGCCATCCTTGATATTTAGGACATATTGACCCCCTATTTCTTTTGCGGATGTTACAAGACCAGCTATTGTGCTGATTGTGAATGCAGTTGTTGTGTTTGTGAGTTGGCTAATAGTGGTTGTCAGTACAAATGTGTTTTGTGTACATATGGCTGGGATAGTTTCTATCATGCTTTTATCATCTAAAACTAATATGCAGGTATAGTATCCATGGTCATAAACTGTTTTGGGAGAGACCTTAAAATCTCTTATACAAATTCCCTGGCCAACTACAAGTTTGGCCTCAACAGTAGCAATGCGATTACGTGGCACATTCAGTGTAATTGCCATATTCCCTTTGCTATCCATTAGGTCAGCACGTAACAATTGAATTCCGTGTATTTGATCAACCATTGTTTTATAAATTACAAGAACATCACCGTGAAATATTCTTCTGAGTTTCAGGCTTTTCAATTCCTGTATTGTGATCAGAGTGCATAGTTGATGGTTAGCGCTTATTTCAGATTTCTTTTCATGTTTCTGCCTGTAGAACAATATTAAAAGAATCTAAATTAACATAATGTTTGTATTATAAAACTTGTAAGAATAGATTTAAAGGTTATTTTGTTACTTTTTATCAGTTTCTGAGATGCTGCAAGTCTCTGAGAGAGTGCAAGCCTCTGGAGCAGTAATTTCTTCGTGTTGCCTTTTCATATTAGTTACCTATACAACACATGAGTACAAGCTATTAGGTTTATAAGAAAAATGTGTTCTATGTAATACTACATTTGTGCATAATGTTATTCTCTGTGTTGCAAGGAAGCTGCAAGACGTAGACTTTTAGTATGTCCATTGGAGATTAACATTGCTTGGATAAGCATAGAATTTGTTTGAATATGAAGTTTAACAAATTGTAGAGAAACTTGTATACCAATGCTACATTGGTTTTGCTGCGAGAAAACCAAAAGTGCAAGATTGTGGAAAACATAGGTTTTCTTTTATGGCATGTTTAGGAGATTATAGAAAAAAGGGTCGTTAGGGCTGTAGTAGCGCATAGAATATGCTATGATCGGACCAATATGTGCATGTTACATTTATTTCACACTGTTTTATAGGAAAAGTTGTCCAAATATGGTCTGTTATTGTTTTTCGTTGCGGAGATAGTTTGCTTGTTATTTCTTATAAGTTTTCCATTTCCATAAATTGTACAAAGATTTTGTTGCGAGCTGTTTGTTGTTGGATGTCAATGTTGAAATCACCAATAACTACAAAAACACAATTAGTATATGTAGTTTACGATTTTGCTTCCTTAATTATTTGCATTATCGTGGATACTTGATCAAATGGTGTTGCATAAATGTTCATTAAGCAAATCAGCTGCTGAAAGTACATGTCAATTAGGGTAAGCTCTATTTTGTTTTTGAAAAATGTCTTTGTTGCTTTAATAGATATTTTTTTGTTTATGCAAGTAAGAATTCCATGTGTAGAATTCCAGCTAGAAAAGAAAAAGCTATGACATGGAAGATGCAGGCATATTACCGAGAGTTTGCAACAGGGATGTGATGTAAAGTTTCGAGGACAGTTGTAGTTCATGGAGGATCTTTTCACTAAATTCCTATGCACAGTCATGGGAAGCCCTCTATATTTCTCATCAATGTTATGATTCAGAAGCTAGAGCAAGGGAACTCTGTTTTTAAGCATTTGTTGGCTATAGTTAAGAAGGAGCATGCTAAACTCTTGTACACAGTCGAAAAGGGGGCACTTATTATTTGCAACATCGATGTGATTTAAAGTTTCGAGGACAGTTGTTCCTGCAACTAAAACCTTAATCACAGCATTTGCCTCCACGTGAAGATCTGATTCATTTACATTTTCCAGCCAGAAAATAATTCATTTAATGAGATGAGTGCATCAGACCTCAGAGAGAATAAAAAAATACCACTATGAAGAAAATCAGTCCACTGTAGCTAGCTAGTCAAACAGAAGATTCAGGGACAAACTCCAGTAACATAACATGTGAGATTGAATATCAAGGTTGAGAATGTGTAGAAAAGCTAGATTTCCATAATTGAGTTTTAGCAAGAGTTCATAGTGTGACAAGCAACCCTCACACCATGATATATTAACAATGCAACAATCAAATCATTGCTATCATTCACCTAGCTTGTCTTTGACAAGGATGAGGAGGTAGGAGAGGAGGACAAATATCTTGTCACTATTCTAAATTATTATAGGAAGGCCATGGCAATTCACAAATTTCAGTGTAAAAAAGGAGAGAAATACACCAATGGTATGATTTATAGCAAGGAAACTCTGTTTTTATTATTTTAAGAGTTTTCCATTTATAGTTAAGGAGGAGCATGCTAAATTCTTGTGCACAGTCATGGCCAACCTTCTATATTTCTCATCAATGTTATGATACAGAAGCTAGAGCATAAAATCTAATAGGTCTTATTTTGAGTCAACTACCATGCAAGCTACTTGTTGTCTCACGTTGACACAACTACCATGTAAGCTACTTGTTGTCTCACGTTGACACAACTACCATGCAAGCTACTGAAATATGATGCTTTGCCAGTGAACTCAAATTCAATTTCTTATTTTTATATTGAAAAGCATTCTAAAGATTAATCTTGCTTATAAATTCTTTTGTAGATAATAGATTTATGAAGTATCAATTTTGTTTAATGTTTTCCATATAATTTAACGCCATAAAATCAGTATTTGTAACTCATTCGAAATTGATGTTTACTAACTCCTTTCGAATTTAACTTTTTTTGACATGGGAAATAAAAGATTCTAAATATAGATGGGAAATAAAAGCTTTTTATCCCATAAATCCTCAGCAATTACAACACTACTATAGAAACAGTTTGAGACAGTCGAAAATAAAAGCTTCTAAATATAGATGGGAAATAAATGCTTTCTATCCTAGAAAATGAACAAAGAATGCATTAGTGGGGTTATGCCCATCCTGTAGCAACCCTGTAATAGCATGGATAGCCTTTATAGTGATGGCAGTGTCACCTTGGTGTCCTTGCCCAACTCTTCGAACTTAAGGAAAAGGGAAATCCAAACAGTGTTTAAACTGGTGAACCTTGTAAAATTGCCCCTAGGATCTAATACCTCCCTCGAGAACAAACCTAGACACCTGGAATCCTCACACCATGATATCTATCTCAACATTGCAGAAATCAATTCATTGCTGCCATTCACCTAGCTTGTCTTTGACAAGGATGAGGAGGTAGGATAGGAGGACAAATATCTTGTCACTATTCTAAATTATTGCAGGAAGGCCATGGAAATTCACAAATTTCAGTGATTTTCAATTTATGATGCTTGCATTTTTATCAAAGGAATTTTCATTGAGTCAAACAAAAGATTCAGTGACAAACTCCAGTAACATAGCAGGGTATTTTCACTAAATTCCTGTGCACAGCCATGGGTAGCCTGAAGGAGCATGCTAAACTCCTGCACACTATCGAAAAAGGGGCACTCATTCCTACAAGGACCTAAATGTCATATAAGGACCTCTGTAATAATAATGGGGAGCTGAATATGACATACTGAGTTCCTGAAATTAAGCAACCAAAAATGGAAAGAGAACTACGAGTATCCATATTTGAAGTCTGCAAACATGCACCCATATTACGTCATCCAAGACAAGAGGAGCAAACAGGAAGAATGTCGACTTATAGAAATAATGTAAGGATGAAAGTGCTGAAAACCAATAAGTTAAAGCACCACAATTCAACAAATTCTTTTCCAATTTCCTTAGGGTACTTTAAAGGCAAACATCATAGGGTCAATTAGTATCGATTAAAGAGGGAACACAACCAATGATGAATGAATAGAAAGGGAAGTTTATGAAACTCCCATTACCTATAGAAATTTCACCTGACTATCCCCAACCTTGTGGAAAATAATATCATGGTGACTTGTCAAGACATATAAAAGTCATGTTACATAATAAAAATTATGCAGACATAGGAAAAAGGTAGAGAACCGAGTACAGTAGACTAGACTGAAAACACAAATGGTAAGTTAAGGGTTTAAACCGAAATTTGATTTCACTGTACAGAGACCCATGAACCAAATCATATGCCAAGGTCCTGTAAAATGGCAGACTATCGAAAACATGGATTAATGTTAGAACCAACTAAATGAGAGACTTGAAAGAAAAAGAAAAAAATAGGGCACCAGCTAAATGGGAAACTTGCTACCATTCACCTAGCTTGTCTTTGACAAGGATGAGGAGGTAGGAGAGGAGGACAAATATCTTGTCACTATTCTAAATTATTGCAGGAAGGCCATGGAAATTCACAAATTTCAGTGATTTTCAATTTATGATGCTTTCATTTTTATAAAAGGAATTTTGATTGAGTCAAACAAAAGATTCAGTGACAAACTCTAGTAACATAGCAGGGTATTTTCACTAAATTCCTGTCCACAGTCATGGGCAGCCTAAAGGAGCATGCTAAACTCCTGCACACAGTCAAAAAAGGAGCACTCATTCTTGCAAGGACCTAAATGTCATATAAGGACCTCTGTAATAATAATGAGGAGTTGAATATGACATACTGAGTTCCTAAAATTAAGCAACCAGAAAGGGAAAGAGAACTATGAGTATCCATATATGAAGTCTATAAACATGCGCCCATACTACGTCATCCATGACAAGAGAAGCAACCAGTAAGTATGTTGACTTATAGAAATAATGTAAGGATGAAAGTGTTGAAAACCAATAAGTTAAAGCACCACAATTCAACAAATGCTTTGCCAATTTCCTCAGGATACTTTAAAGGGAAACATCATTGAGTCAATTAGTATCGATTAAAGAGGGAGCACAACCAATGATGAATGAATAGAAAGAGAAGTTTATGAAACTCTCATTACCTATAGAAAGTTCACCTAACTATCCCCAACCTTGTGGAAAATAATATCATAGTGACTTGTCAAGACATATAAAAGTCATGTTACATAATAACTATTATGCAGACATAGGAAAAAGGTAAAGAACCGAGTACAGTAGACTAGACTGAAAACACAAATGGTAAGTTAAGGGTTTAAACCAAAATTTAATTTCACTATACAGAGACCCATGAGCCAAATCATATGCCAAGGTCCTGTAAAATGGCAGAATATGGAAAACATAGATTAATGTTAGAACCAATTAAATGAGAGCCTTGAAAGAAAGAGACAAAAAATAGGGCACCAGCTAAATGGGAGACTTGAGTGAAAAAAAGAAAAAGAGAGGCCAAATGGCCCTAATTTAAAGTGAACAAAACAGTACTGCAAAAAGTCAAATTGTACCTATTCCCTAACATGAGCACCAAACGAAAACAAAAACCCAATCTCATATGCCACCATAGAGATTAAGGGCGCTAGGGTTTATAAGTAGCAAATTGAATCACCGCAGAAGAGAACTATTGGAGTATGAGTCGACAAGAATGCTACCCGTGTGAGTAGAGGAAAATCCTCCTGCGGTCATAGTGAAAAGGATTAGTAACTAAGGAGAAAAAAAATGTAAATAAGAAAATTCCCATAAATGTTAATTGGCAATATCATTGTAAATGCATTCAACTATAAGAAACCTAGATACTGATCACAACATTTGCCACCAGGTGAAGATCTGATTCATTTACATTTTCCAGCCAGAAAAGAAAAAAGATATGACATGGAAGATGCAGGCATCTTACCGAGAATTTGCAACAGGGATGTGATGTAAAGTTTCAAGGACAGTTGTAGGTCATGGAGGGTCCTTTCACTAACCAGTGTCCAACCTAGAAAATCTAAGCAGCTGGATCTGCTGAAGTGTGCATTTACAAATGGTAGTCTAATAACATGCTGACGTATGCATTTACAAATGGTAGTCTAATAACACAAAATTAGTCCCAAGTGCTTGATAATGTTGAAGTATGCATTTACAGATGGTAGTCTAATAACACATAATTAGTCCCAAGTGCTTGATAGAGCCTACATAAAAGAACTCAAACCCTGCAGAGGCTAAAATATATCAAAACAATGTAATAACATAAACAGTACCTGATATAGACCAATGTAGTGGAGCTGAAGAAAAAATAAAAGTCGATGCGAGGTAACCATGAAATCATTTCTAACTTTATTATATAACAACAAAAGTAAACAAAAGTAACTTACACGTAGCAGACGTTGCATGCAAAATGCTAAATAGAATGAAATGTGTACACAATGAATAATTAATAGCTACACGTACAAATGACCTGACTTACGTTAACCTCGACCAAATCAACGTCGAAGGTTAACTAGCACAAATTTCTTAGCTTCCCAAACAGATGGCAGAACCATTGCTCTTCTTGCTACCTTAGGTGCTAGCCCAAATGTTTAAACTCTTGGGCTGTTTAACCAACATGTACAAACGCCCTGACTTACGTTAACCTCCATCAAATCAGCCTGGCACGTTAATCAGCACAGATGTCATAGCTCTCCAAACAGATGTTAGGGCCATTGCTACTTTTGCTACCTTAGCTGTTGGCTTAAATGTTTAAACTCTTGGTTGTTTAACCCTCTAAGTTGTTTAACCATCTAAGCTCCAAGCCCTACTATCTAAGCTCCATGCCCTGCTGTCTAAGCTCCATGCCCTGTTGTTTAACCGACTAAGCTACATCCCCTGTTGGTTGTTTAACAGTCTAACCTCCCTAACTATCATCCCGCTAAGCTACATCCATTGTATGATTAAATCCATAAACCCACAGCATCAGTAGTGCTTTCTGCAACAAGCAGACTCTGCAGATGTTGCCCGACCTACTCTCCCTATTCTGCCCCTCCCTTATCCATTGGCATGAGGGTTAAAAGTTTCTTCAGACATCGAGCTCATCTCCTCTTCCGGTGGTAGCGAATGCATTGATGAAAGTGAGGGCATTACTTATCATTTTGCGCACATTTTGCACGCGACCAGTGACCATGCCCATAACATTCCCGCTGGTGTTGAGATCTTTGAAACCAATGAGGCAGGATTCCTGATCTGTGAGGGCCGCGCTCATCCATGTTTTCATGTTGCTCATATGAAACTGGACCACCTCCTCACCTTCTATATCTGGCCCTCAGTCTTTACCCTGCTGCTTCTCAGACTCTTCTCTGCTATCTTTTCATACTGATGTCTCTGGGAGGACCTCGAGGACAGGCTCTTCTCATGCTCGGGAAGCAAGGGGAGGGACTGGAAAGCCAGAGGGAATGGTTTCGGTGAACCATGGGGAGAAAAGTGAGGAAATATTCCCATATCGAAATACCAGTAAATAAAATAGCGGAAAAATTTCTAGATCACCCGGAAAGAATATGGAGAAGTTGCGGCGAATAATCTATGTAGTATTGACAGATATTGAAAAATACCCATTCAACCTCTTCACAGTGTTGATCGAATATGTAATCTCAGTAAATAGATTAGGATTCCACATGACACAGTGACAGAAGCACTGTCTTTGCGCGTGATTGATTCTCAATCTGAATCTTTTTCCTCCCAATCAGGCACATTCTCGATCTGTTGGATGACTCCAGCAACAATGTTGGTTCCGATATCCTTTCTATGAGTGGCAATCTTGGTAGCCATTCCATTGTTTATAAATGAATGTGAGAAATTATGTGAAGATAAGAAAAGCTGTGAAATGGGGACGAAACAAATGAAATCCTGGTTTTCACAGAAAACAACCCACTTAATAATCGGGAGGAATGACAATGGACCAAGTTGCTTGCCGATTCCAAATCCAAATCTCAGATATTAATCCGTTCCAATGCACCTGACCTAAATCAGAACTAAGCCAAATTAATTGAGCCAAATTAACTTGAATCGGAACTGAGCCAAACTAAGGCAGGCTAGCCGAAAGGGGAAACAAGAAAGGGAGGACAGCGAAACATGACACCTCCGCCATACATGGACACCTACAACACCTGTATGCACAACACCTGCCAATATGCTCAGACCTGCTAATATGCTCAAATAGCCAACCTACAAACCATTGTGCTAATAATTCAAACTAATGTTAACATTAATATGAAACTTTGACAGTCACTAATAATAAACAGGGTGAAGCAAAATAGCCTATGCTCCAACCTCTTCTACCTCAAGAAGAGGCCAAATAAGATGGCAAACTAGCTTAATTTAGAAGACATTGGTTATCCCGGCAATAGCAAACACCGACGGATTTGAAAACTTTGGTCTAATCATCATAAACTAATAACATAGCACTTGAAACTAATGCTATCACAAGGCATTTGGATTACTATAGTCCCTAGCCATTGCCCGATGGCAGGGACTAATAAGTAAAATTATTTATTAAGAGTCGTGAAGTTTAATTTTTTATTTATTTTTTAAATATAATTTTTCAATAATTTTTTCATTGGTTTTATTAAATATTAATGCTAAATATCCATTGGATACATAATTTAATTATGTATTCATTAAGTACCTCGTCTCTATGCTTATGAGAAGATTCATATTAAGAAAAGTGAAAATACGTCAAAAATATATTTCGCGTCAACCTGAAAATTTATGAAATTTTGATTTTTTTTAATGTATTTTTTTTTTCAATTTGGGATTATTAGCAATACACAAAATGGATATGAGTGGAGGTAGAATAAAATTAAAATTTTAGGGAACATGTTTTTTAACGTATTTTCATTTTTTTGTATGGGTGTATTCCAAAGCGTGTAAAGATGATACTTATTGGATGTACAATTAAATTTCATTTTACGTGAGTGCTTACAATTTGCATTTGAGGAAACCTATAAGGAAACATGTCAAAAATACAATTTAAAAGGTCATTTTTCTTCTTTTTCTTCCAAAAATAATGAAAACTATCAAATGGGAACTGTACTGAGTATTCGGCTTTTTGAGGTAGCAAAACATCATCCAATTTTGAAAAGTGTTTATTTAAAATACACTTTTTTTTGCATATTTTTGACACTTTAAATTTTATTATGCATCAAGTATGAACATTTTTTAAACATTAGTGATTTTCATGTTGATTTTGAAAAGTGTTGATGCAACATCAACCCCTTTTTCTAGAGGGCTTATTTTTTATACATTAAATGTTCTAATGTATTAAGTGTGGATATCTTTTTTTAAAAGTTGATGATTTTCATGCAGATTTTCAAAAGCATAAACATTTTTGAAGGCATATTTTTGACACTTCAAATTTTTTTATGCCCTAAGTATGCATAATTTTTTTTAAATGTTGATTATTTAAACATTATTCAAGCTATCTTATTCATTTTCTTGTTTTTCATCCTAAAATGATTTTTTTAAAAGGTTTTCCGAACATGTTTTTTTTTTTTCTTTGCAATGTTTTTTTATAATGGGATTTTCAATTTTTTTGACAAAGTTTAAAAGAATAATAACATTAATATTTGAAAATTATGTTTTCATAGTGTGTGAATTAATAGTGTTTAATGGAAAAACATTTTCTTTTTTTTTTATTTTTATTTATTTATTTATTTATTTATTTATTTTTTCTGAGTAAACTTAATTCTATTAAGAAAGAGGGAAAATATTTACAAAGTGACCGAAGTCAGATCATGCTCTGATAAGAGCCATCATTCTAGAAAATAACATAAGCCTCATTCCAGAGGAGAAACACATGACCTAGTGCTGAACCCACCACATGGAGACCCATACATCAAAAACAAGGAGACCCATACAATAGAAACCAGAAGATAACCATAGCTGAGATACCAAAATATACTAGCCTGAGGATTGCCAAAAACATAACCAAAAAGGTAGACCACCATCACCGAGAGCAGGCTATTCATCAGGCTATTCCTCCATAATTTGGCACCAGCCGAATTCCGGTTCTACATCAACAGGAGCAATGAACTGAATAGAAGGTCTGAGATCAATAGGCAGCATCTCTGTATCTTGTATGCCTCCACTCGGTTCAGCTCGAACATGCTGTGGCATCATACCAATACCAAGCTGGAATGCAGGAGGAGGACCAGCAGCAGCACCCGAACCTCTCGTATGAGTGTCAGAACCCTCCATTTGCATATTTTCATAGAAGACCACGGAGATGTGGGCAGTAATCCGAGGTTGATGCAGAGAACTATTGAATGTGAAAATGGCAGACCCTATCGAAGAAGGAGGCCCCTTAGATAGATTTGAGACGTGATGCCTTTTGTGCCCACTATGGGTGCTTGGATATCACCCCATAAACAATTTGTTGGTGGTAGGTGAGTTCGAAGTGGAGTTGGTAGGGCCGCGTCAGGGTTGGCCTCTGCGGAACCCCATTCTCTGGCGAAGACGAGCCATTGTGGAAAGGGCGGTAGAAGGATTACAACCAGGCACCACACTGAAACTGTGAGAACCAATAGAGATGGGAGAGGACCGAAAGAGACAAGAGGACTTGTTCTTCTCAATCTCCCACTCGCCCCTTTCCAAGACTGCACAAAATACAGGGCAAATGAACAAGGAGCCAGAAACCCGGATAGAGTCCTGGAGATAATAAGCAAGCCTATAAACCTCCAGAATAAAACCCAGACACAACATTCTTGTCCCAGGCTCAGGATCAATAGAGAGAACTAGGAGAATATTAGAGATGAGAGGATGAGCCCAGCTCAATGACTCACTAAGCTTCACCGTGAATGCAGGGCCGAGCTTATCCTTATACTGGACGGACTCTCCTCGATAATTCCCAAACATAACTGCCTCATTGATGGTGGCCACCATATCTTGCAGGTAGCAGCGTGCGAAGGAGGAAGCCATAGTAGTGGATGGGCATGAAGAGCCTAAAGCACTTGACGGGGGAGTATAATGGCTTGCATGCCAGGCTCTCCTCCCCAACTTAGCATTTATCTCCTCGTACAGGGTGGGCAGGTGTCAAGCCGCCTTGCTCCACCCCGTCTCATCAAATTATTTGCAGTGTTATTCACCCGCATCCAGGGAATGGAAAAAACATTATATGAATATGTTTTCCTTTATTATCTTTGGAACTTGGTAAAAAGTTTAGGAATATATATACTATGTTTATACTAATATTTATGATAAAGAAAATGGGAAAAGTAAAACTAATAACAATAAGGAAATTAATTAAATATTTGTTGGTTACCTAAAATGAGATATAGAAAAAAATAATGAATAAATTATTATTATTTTAAAAACATGTTTCATTTTACTTTTTAAATGGTTAAAATTAATAAAATCATAAAAAATAATTAAATTAGAATTTTATTTAAAAATTAAATTATTATTATCATTTGAAAAATCGTATATATAAAATAAATATAAATATATTTTTATAAAAAAAAACATTAAATGATATTTTTAATCATGAAACTTAATCTCACTTTTCATAAAGATTTAATTATTTTTTAAATAAGTTTTGTTACAATATTTATGGATCAATACCATGGCTTATAATTAAAATATGCCAAAAAAATTATAAGTCATTTTGTTTGCTACAACTCAGTTCACAATTAAGAAATCGAAGGTTCAAATCACTCAAAAGTAACCTAGTCTACCGAGAGGAAAACATTTCTTAGACACAGAAGTATAGAGTAAGTGATTGGAATCGACCTCGTGTCACATTAATACGATATTTGTTAGACACACAGGTATAGAGTTAGGGATTAGAATCTACCTCGTATCACATTAATATGAGCCCGTCTCAACTGTCTATTCCTCTAGTTACTAAAAGCAATTACATTGACTACTTTAGAGATATATCTCAATCTTTGATTTGTATATACTATTAAAAATATTATAAAATATTCTATGAAGATTAGATCTCTATCATCCACCTAATTATTGAAAAGTAAATCTAAATTGTGAAACTTTATTCCAAAATAAATATATCCAATAATATTAATTATAAAAAATAAATTATAAGATTTTCTAAAAAAATTATTTGGAACTACTAATTAATTTGGAAATAAATTATATGATTCTCTAAAAATATGAATAATTTTTATTCAGTGTAGTTTTTCCTATAATATCATATGGTTATCGGGTTAAACTAATAACATTTTAGATAGTTAAGTGAGGTAAGACTGATAAATGAAATAACTTTTAACATTAAGTCAGGTAGATTGAGATTTAGAAAACACTTTGGAGAGGATATTATACCAAATCTTATGCTAAATACGCTTGATTTTCTGAAACTTTATTCTATATAAATAGGATTATATGTTTTATTTTTAAAAATACTTATAGTGTCTAGTTGAATGAATTGAAAGATCTTATTTAGAATTTTGAGCTTTAAAATGAGCTTAGTAGAAAATAAAATAATTAATTAAACAATCGTGAAGTTTTTTTTTTAAATTATATTTTTTATAATTTTTTTATTAGTCTATTTAAATATTAATGCTAAATATCTATTTGATGGATAATTTTTAATTATGTATTCAATGAGTATCTAGTCTCTATGTTTCTGAGAAAATTTAAATTAAAAAAATGAAAATACATGGAAAACTTATTTTATGTCACTGTGAAAATCTATTAAAATTTGATTTTTTAATGTATTTTAATTTTTTCAATTTGGGATTATTAAAATTACACAAAGTGGAAACTCATTACAGGTAGAATAAATTTAAAATTAAAGAACATGTTTTTTCACGTATTCTCATTTTTTTTTTATGGGTGTATTCAAAATGTGCAAAGAAGATACTGGTTGGATGTAGAGTTAAATTTCACTTTAAGTGGGTGCTTAAATTTGACACATGATGAAACATATAGGGATACATGTCAAAAATACAATTTAAAAGACTATTTTTTGTTCTTCTTCGTCCAAAAACAATGAAAATTATCACGGGAATTGTACTATGATATATCCACTTAAAAAACAAAATTCTTTGCCTACATTACCCTATAGTAATTTCTACAATGATATGGAACCTAATAATTTCTTATATTCATTGCACTTTATATATATAAGCCATGGAAATCATTTTAAACATTGAATAAATATCAGAATGCACTTTTATAAACTATGAATAATTATCAACATCATAGCCTTAATATCGATGTTGAGTTCCATGTCAGTCACATTAATCGATGTCGAATTAACTCTGTACCATAGATATTGATATTATAAATATGATAGATCATTACATTTATTCTAACTTATTTCCTTTGGTACTTCCAAGCCTTGGCGAGAGCAATTCCCGACATGTCTATCATCGACCTACTAGATGGTTGTTCCTCCTAGGCATCCTCGCTTCATCAACGGTTCGACTGTCTCGCTCCCATCCCATGGTGGAAACTTTTCCTGGTGGCTTGGGTTATCCATAGTGTGAGTTTACAATTTCAGTTATTGAGTTTTGGTGGACAAAAATCTAGTGATGGCTTAGACAGACTGACTTAACTTATGAACCCTTACAGGCTTCTCGACTGGTTCCTTTCCAGCTACAGAGTGGTACTCCAGGTTTGGTTTTAGTGGGGGACCTAGTCCATCACACATCTCTCAGAAGTACTCATACGCTAATTGTATGGTAATATTTTATATGGAATATGCATCTTTACTTACAACTTCTAAAGTCTGCATTGTTATGGGTTTGGTTGCAGTTGACTTCGGAGGATTCACTAGTGCTCCAAACTATGAAACAAGGCACTGCCTCGAATGCACTATCATGGTGCTATGTCATATTTTGTGCAGGGGTTCCAGGTATGTGCTTGTCCCTTTTCAACTCCAAGGGTTTTGAAGAGGTCGATCTCTTCTGGGAACTGTAAACTAGAGAGGGTTATGCTTGTTTTGTTTTAAATTTAAGATTGACCTTTAGAGTGTATTTCGCTACTAATCTTCAGGTGTAATTTATGAAGTTAAGCTCCAATGGTTGTTTGCCTTTGTTGTAGGATATTACTGTAATTTTGTATTAAAGAGGGTTTTCCTGCATTTGACAGATACACAAGTGTATTTAACTTGAGTGTTTCATGCAATTAAAAATGTGTCACATATTCGTTATCTATATTTGCTATGGTCTTGATGCTCATGGTTCAATGCTCAATTTGATATTGATTTCTATTTCATACTTTCACTATTTTGCCTTTACGAATGCTATGTTTACAAATTCTTGGATAAGTATTTTACCCCAGAGGGTTTCATTCATCTTGGTTCGATTATTGCTATCTAACTCTTTAGCTAGCTGGGTGGGAGTTCTTGATTTCTTACTCTCGGGCCCTAGATTTGTCTATATTATTTATTTAAGAGAATATTCATTTATTAGGGTCCGGAGCCATCAAGAGAAGGGTTTTGTTGTACTTGACAGAGCTTACTGTTGGTTTTCATATAGGATGGGACAAAGGGAAAATCCCCTTGGGGAAAACCCTGTCTGACTACTACATCTCATTGATATTTTATAGGGAAATCGTTGGCCTCTTGTCCTACCTTCATAGGGGTCTGAACAACACTGCTAGAAGGAGTTTATATATCAGTTATGTAATTTCGGTTGTAAATTTTCTTGTGCTTAGAAGTTTGTGGAAACTCATGACCTAGCTGTGAGGGTTTCTATTAGCAATTAGTTGCTTTCAAATTAAATGATCATTTATGTCTGTATATATGTACATATTAGCATCAAAGCTATTTGTTTTTCTAGAATTATCCCAAAATTCTGACTGTAAATGTATCGGTTATCTAGCTAAGTCTTTCAAAGATCCTTAACGTTGTATGTTGTTTTATTTAGAAAATATACTCTTTCACTGACTAGGTATTTAATAGTGTCTATATCGTATTTTATATTCTAAGTCACAAAACTCATTATATTTATTACAGTGACAGGTTTTTCCCTATTGTAAAAGCATATGGAAGTGTATTTCTCAATTTTAGTTTATAATTTCCATAATACTATTGCATTCTAGTTAAACATCTCTACAGTTTTTCTTCTTTTAAAATAGCATGGATTCAACTAGTTCTCTTTTACTGTTGCATTTCTCTATTTACTACAATTCTGTCCTTAGACCAATTACACTAATACAAGGATTACTATTTACACAGTTAAATGCTTAAGTAAGAAAGGACTCAGTACTTACCTGTAAACATAATTAAATCAGTCAAAGTATCCTTGTACTTCACATATTTATCCTCCCAACCATGAGACTTACTTTCAGGCCAATTCAGCCCCTGAGCTCTTGCTCAGAGGACTGATGTCTCTTGTAAGACTTAATAGTCAGAGTAATCCAATCTATCTGTTCATCACCAGACCTAGATCTTTTCTCCGGTCTATCCTTCCTCCATGACAAAATTTCCTTCTTTTTCCCTCTCCAAGTTCTTCTCTCAAGTACTTTCTCATTACCATCTTGATTTCTTTCTTAGAGAATTCATAATCAAGATAAGTAGTTAAGGTTATGTAAATACCTATTCCCCAAATTCTTGGTATGAAAGAGTGTTACAAGATTTTTTAACACTCTCAATAAATTGTCATTCTTAATTAACAAAATTTAATAAATAGTTCAAATGTTATAAAATAATAAAAATTCAGTCTTTTGTTTTACTACAATAAATAAAATTATTACAATTTTTTTCTTGGGGACGTCACATCTCCCCCTCCTCTTGAAATCAAACATCATCTTGATGTTGTCTTGCTGCAAACAGACTCAGAAAATCTTCCTTCATGACTTATCTTCCCAGGTGGCCTCTTCTAGCCCAAAGTGTTGCCATTGCACTTTAACCTTAGTGATACCTTCTCTCTAATTGAGTATAACTAGAGGTTCGACCAAGAACTCACCTTCCGGTTCGACCTACAAAAAGAAATACTTTAGTCAGTTCCTTGAGCTATTAATATTTAATTTTTGCCAGATTGTAAGATCATTTACCTGTATTTCTTGCCAATTAATTATATGTTTTGGATCATAAACATATCTTTTTAACACCAAAACATGAAAGACGTTGTGCACTTGAATATGGCTGGGTAAGGTGAGTTGGTAGGCCACTGGTCCAACTCGAGCCAAGACCTGAAAAAGGGCCACAAAATTGAGGTGCCAATTTGGCACACTCGCCCCATTGTAATGTACTTTTCTTTGGTCGTACCCTCACATAAACATGGTCTCAAATTTGGAATTCTTTGAAGCTCCACTTTCAATAAATAAAAAATTCCATCGATCTTGAGGGGCTTTTAAATTGGAGAGAACCTTTTTGGCCAGTTCCTCCATTTCTTTTTGCATCTCGGGTCCCAACATCAATTTATGTTTTGGTCCTCCCCAATTGGAAGGCGTTCGACACTTGCGTCCATACAAAACTTCAAACAGGCTCATTTGCAAAGATGTGTGATAGCCATTGTTGTAGTCAAATTCTACCAAGTGCAGGTAATCTTCACATTTGGAAGGTTGTTGCATAACATAAGTTTGTAGCATGTCATCCAATAGCTGATTTACCCATTCGGTTTGCCCATCCATTTAAGTGTGGTATCTGGTGCTAAAATTTAGCTATATGCCCAATCCTTCAAAAAAGGATTTTCGGAAGGCTGATGTAAATTTTACATCATGATCGGAGATTATAGATTTTGGTAGTCCATGTAACCAGAAAATGTTTTGCATGAAAATATTGTTGATCTGCATAGCCTTGTAGGTTGATTGCATGGGTATGAAATGAGTAGACTTGCTCAGCTTATCCAGTACCACTATGATCGAGTCATTTTTCTTTTTGGACATGGGTAATCTTGTGATGAAATCGATGGAAATGGTCTCCCACTTCCATTCTGGAATTGGTAGTGGATGCAATAATCTGGTTGGATGTTGATGTTCTGTTTTCACTTTCTGACATTCTAGGCATCGTGTTAGATACTCCGCTGAATCCTTCTTCATGTCAGGCCATAAGTAACCCTTCATAAGTGTTGTAATCAACTTCTGGTATCTAGGGTGGCCTGCATAGGAGCTTTTATGATATTCATCTAATATTGAGTCTTTAATATTCTTTTGGTTAGGCACACACAATATTCCTTTGTAAATTAGCAAGCCTTCATGGCTTATCTCAGACCCCATCTATTGTTTATGGTTGTTCAAGGTTTTTGCTTGCTTCCATAAGAACTGATATTCTGGACCCTATCCAGCTACATCCTTGATTAATTCTTGGAAGGTGGTCCATATCTCACTGTAAGAGATTTCATAAATGTAATGTACCTTTCGACTCAAAGCATCTATGACCTGATTCTCCTTACCTTTCAAGTGTTTGATCTCAAAATAAAATCCGCTTAAGAAGTCAACCCCTCTAGCTTGTATGGCATTCAGAGTGGGATTCTTAAAGTACTTAGTTAAGATGTGATGATCAGTCATTAGGATAAATTTCTTTCCCATCAAATAATGCGGCCACATTTTTTTCACATGAATGACAATTGTCAACTTTATATCATAGGCACAATACTTGTGTTTGTACTCCTTGAGTTTCCTAGACTCATAGAAAATCTCTTTGCCTTCTTGCATTAAGACACCACCCACTCCTTCCTTGCTAGCATTAGGGTAGACTACATAATCCTTATTTGGATCTGCAATGTTCAGAATAGGTGCAATGGTTAGTAAATGGTTAAGCTAGTCAAAGCTTCTCTGGAATTTTGTTGTCCACTTGAAGGCTTTTCCTTTCTTCTATAGGGAGGTAATGGGGTATGCTACTTTGGAAAAACCTTCGACAAATCTCTAGTAATACTCGACTAGACCTATAAATGATCTTATATATGCTACATCCTTTGGCACGAACCAGTCCATTATGGTCTTTATCTTTTCTAGGTCCACTGCGATTCCATCCTTGG
Organism: Pinus taeda; assembly: GCA_000404065.3. NCBI lineage: Eukaryota > Viridiplantae > Streptophyta > Pinopsida > Pinales > Pinaceae > Pinus > Pinus taeda. The sequence continues at coordinate 84,191 of APFE030994230.1, forward strand.
TAATGATGTGGCCTAGATATTGAATCTGTTCCTTAAAGAAATCACACTTGTTGTATTCACCATACAACTGGTGTTCTCTAAGAGTCTCCATTACTATTCTGAGATATTCCTTATGTTCTTGCATATTGCGGGCATAAATCAGTATATCATCAATAAAAATTAACATAAATTTGTCCAAACATTGATGGAATATAATTTTCATAAGACACGTAAAGGTTGGGGAGCATTGGTCACCCCAAACTGTAAGAACGCAAACTCGTAATGCCCATAACAAGTTCTTAATGTTTCTTTTTCTGTCTTCTTCTTTTATTATGATATGATGGTACCCTAAATGTAGATCAATATTTGAGAACATTGTCGCTCCCTTCACTTGGTCAAACAGTTCATCAATGTGGGGTAAGGGGTATTTATTTTTAATAGTCAGCTTGTTTAGCTAGTGATAATCCATGCACATGCATAGAGTTCGATCTTTCTTTTTAACGAATAACACCGAGGCTCCCCATGGTGACACACTGGGATAGATGTAATTATTTTCCAACAGTTCTTGTAGTTGCATTTTTAATTTTGTCAAATCTAGAATGGTCATACGATATGGAGCTCGGGACACTGGAGCTGCTCCTGGTACCAATTCCATGGTGAAATATATATCTCCTTTTGGACGGATTCCTGGAATTTCCTCAGGAAATATATTCGGAAAATTCTGTATTACAAGTATATTTTCAAAACAATTTTGCTTTTCCTTTGAGTTGGAAAATCCTACCTTAATTACAAAAATTTGACATCCTTTTCTAATACATTTTGCCAATAGTGAAGTGATTATCAGTCTTAGTTTTAATGCCCTTAAAATACCTTGAATTTCCTACCTTTTTCCTTCCTCATCTATATAGTAGATGGTTTTAGTTTTACAGTTTATAAGGGAACAATGTTTTTCCAGCGAGTCCATTCCTAACAGGACATCATAAGATCCTAAGGGAAACACATTCAAATTTGCTTTAGGATTTGATCTGCTATTTTCATCATGTAATCGTTGACTTTAGCCAATACTCGCCTTTTTTCCCCTGTGGCTAACTGTACTAGCCTAGGATTCTTGAATTTGATAGCTTGCAAACAACATTGATCAACTATCTTAGGGCTAACATAACTTAAAGTAGCTCCTGGGTCAATTAAAACAGATATAGTTTTGTCAAAAAATTTACCTTCGAATTTCACCGTGGTGGGTTGCTACTCCGCTTGGTGGTCTTGAAGGGCAACATTGATTTTTGGAATGATCCGAGCTACTACTCTTACAGGTGATGCCTCTTGAATCTGTGAGATCTGATCCGTTGCTTTGTGATTGGGACAATTTTTAATGTATTTCGGTCCTCCACATCCCCAACATTATACTTGGGGTCTTGCTGCAAGTTAAACTTCTGTTTGGCCTGACTGTTCAGTGGTCTTGGATTCATTACGAACTCTAAATATTGTCTGGTTTCTATTAACATTTCTATTAATTTTTCCCTTGTGAATTCCTTTATTAATTACAAACTTGGTTCCCTTGCTGCCAATAGGGAATTAATCCCCTTTTTATCAATCAACTTTCTTCCTCTATCTCCCTTCTAACAGCTTTACTGATAACATATTCGAGCTTTTGTTATAACCTCATCCATGGTTTTTGGGTTGTCGAATTGAGGCGCTCCTGCATAAACAAAGGCATACTACTGAAAATCACTACACCTTCGCCTTCTCCTCTCATATGTAAGGTACATACCAATGAAAGGATGTTAATTTAGTGATGAACTCATCCATGGTCAGTTGTCCCAATCTTAAGTCATGAAACTCCTCTGGTTTTTCGTCATAGAATTGTTTGGTTAAATATCTTTCCTTAAAGTATCTGTGGATCTTTTCCAATGCAATGCTCTATTCATTTACTCCACACAGAGTCTTTACCTCTTCCCACCATAGTGTGGCTTTCCCTTACAGCTGAAAAATGGCCAGGCGGGCTTTTAAGTTATGGTCGTATTCATACAGATGGAAGTACTTATTCATATTGATAAGCCAGTCTTCCACTGCTTCTTATTTCTCACAATCAAAGAGGGGTGGTTTTATTTTCTGAATTCTCCCTTTAGTTCTATTTGTTGTCTTTTTTGTGTCTTGTGTTATGATGCATTATCATATTTTTCTTCCTGATTTTCTCCCTGTCCATTCTGTCTCTTGATACTCTGTCCGATATTCATGTTCCCCATACATTTTTCTATATTCTGAGCTCGGAATTGGCTGATGCTGGCTCTATCTATTCGAATGGATTTTCATAATATTCTCCTGTTCCTGCATCAACCTTGCATTATCTGATCTTAGCCATGCCAATTTACTTTTCATCTCTTGTACTGTTTCCAGAATGGTAGTATTGGTTTTGTGTGGTTCCTTCCCCAATTACACCCAAACTTCTAGGTTAGTTTCTAGAATTGTTGCAGGTCCTAGACCTGGAATGGCTACGTTTTATGTGTTTCCTATTCTCTTCATGCTAGCTATTTTTAGTTGTTTTACTTTAAAGAAAAAAATCATCACTCAACTATTAAACATTAGTTTCGAGAGGCCTCAGTTTTGTAACCTAAGCGCTCTAATACCACTTGTCATATGTCCATTAAAAAAAATAATTCTTTGGCTATATTACCCTATAGTAATTTCTATAATGATATGGAACCCAATAATTTCTTATATTCAATTGCACTTTATATATATATATATATATATATTATTATATATATATATATATAATATATTATATATATATATATAAGCCATGGCAATCATTTTAACATTGAATTAAATATCTAAATGCACTTTTATAAACTACAAATGATTATCAACATCATAACCTTAATATTGATGGTTGAGTTCCATGCCTATCACATTAATCAATGTCGGATTAACTCTGTACCATTATACATATTAATATTATAAATCTGACAGATCTTTACATTTATTCTAACTTATTGCCTTTGGTACTCCAGAGCATTGGCAAGAGTATCTCTCGGCATGTCTTCCGTCCACCCGCCAAATGGTCATTCCTCCTTAACATCCTCTCTTCATCGATGATTTGGCTGTGTTGATCCCATCCAATGGTGGAAACTTTTCTTGGTAGCTTGGGTTATCAACAGTGTGAGTTTACAATTTCACTTATTGAGTTTTGGTGTGAAAAAATCCAATGATGGCCATTGGCAGACTGGCTTAACTTATGAACCCTTACAGGCTTCCTCAGAGATTCCTTTGCATCTGCAGAGCGATACGCCTTGTTTGGTTTTAGTAGGAGACCTAGTCCATCATGCATCTCTGACAGGTACTCATATGCTAATTGTCTGGTAAGACTTTTTATGGAATATGCATCTTTACTTATAGCTTCTAATGTCTACTTGTTTATGGGTTTGGTTGCAGGTGACTTCAGAGGATTCACTCGTGCTCTAGACTATGAAACAAGGCACCACCTCCGATGCACTGTCACAGTGCTACGTCATATTCTGCGTAGGGGTTTTGGGTAAGTTTTTGTCCCTTTTTGACTATGAGGGTTCTGAAGAGGTTGATCTCTTCTAGCCACTATAAACCAAAGAGGGTTATGCTTGTTTGGTTTTAAGTTTAAGATGGATCTTTTGAGCGTATTTCACTACTAAGCTTCAGGTGTAATTTATGAAGTCAAGCTCCAATGGAGGTTTTCCTTTGCTATAGGGTATTATTGTAATTTTGTATTAAATAGGGTTTTCCTCCATTTGACAGATACACAAATGCATTTAACTTGAGTGTTTCATGTAATTAATCATGTGCCCCATCTTTGTTCTCTATATTTGTTATGGTCTGGATGCTCATGGTTCAATGCTCAATTCGATATTGGTTTCTATTTCATACTTTCGCTATTTTTCCTTTACAGGTGCTCTATTTACAAATTCTTACATAAGGGTTTTATCCCAGAGGGTGTCATTCTTCTTGGTTTGATTATTGCTATCTAACTCTTTATCTAGCTGGGTGGAAGTTCTTGATTTCTTATTTTGAGGCCCTAAATTCATCTATATTATTTATTTCAAAGAATATTCGTTTATTATGGTCTTGACCCACAAAGAGAGGGTTTTTTTGGACTCGACGGAGCTTACTGTTGGCTTGCATATCGGTTGGGTGGAAGGGAAAGACCCCTTGGGGAAAACCCTGTCTGACTGCTTCATCTCATAGATATTTTACAGGGAAATAATTGGCCGCTTGTGCTACTTTCATAGGGGCCGAAACAACCTTACAAGAAGAGGTTTATATATTAGTTACATAATATCAGTTGTAAATTTGCTCATGCTTAGAAATTTGTGGCAACTCCCTGCCCAGCCATGAGGGTTTTTATTAGTAGTTAGTCGCTTTGAAATTAAATGATCATTTTTGTCTGTATATATGTACATTTAACATCAAAGCTATTTGATTCTCTAGAATTGTCTCGATATTCTGACTGTAAATGCATCAGCTATCTAGCTAAGTCTTTTAAATATCCGTAATGTTGTATGTTGTTTTATTTCTAGAAGATATGCACTTTCACTGACTAGGTATTTAATAGGGACTGTATCGTATTTTGTATTCGTAGTCACAAAACTCATTATATTTATTACAGTGACAGGTTTTTCCCTACTGTAAAGGCACATGGAAGTGTATTTCTCAGTTTTAGTTTATAATTTCCATAACTCTATTGCATTCTAGTTAAAAGTCTCTACAATCTTTCTTCTTTTAGAACATCATGAATTTAATTAGTTCTCTTTTACTGTTGCATTTCTCTATTTACTACAATTCCTTAGACCAATTACACTAATATAAGGGTTACTATTTACACATTTAAATGCTTAAGTAACAAAGGATTTAGTACTTACCTATAAACTGACTTAAATAAATCAAAGTCTCCTTTTACTTCATAGATTTATCCTCCCAACCATGATACTTGCTTTCAAGCCAAGTCTCCCCCTGAGCTCTTGCTCACAAGACTGATGTCTCTTGCAAGACTTGCCATCATAGTAATCCAGGCTATCTAGTCATCACTAGACTTAGATCTATTTTCTCGTCTATCCTTCTAGCATGACAAAATTTCCTTCTTTTTCCCTCTCCAAGTTCTTCTCTTAGGTACTTTCTCATTACCCTCTTGATTCCTTTCTTGTTGAATACATAATTAGGAAAAGTATTTAGGGTTAGGTAACTACCTATTGCCCAAATTCTTGATATGAAAGAGAGTTACAAGATTTGTTAATGATCTCAATTAATTCCCATTATTAATTAACAAGATTTAATCAACAATTCAAATCTTATAAAATAATAAAAATCCAGCCTTCTGTTTTTACTGTAGTACAGTTCTTTTCCTAGGGACATCACATCTTCCCCTCCTGAAATCAAACATCATCTCGATTTTATCCTGCTGTAAACAGACCCAGAAAATCTTCCTTTATGACTTGCTCATCTTCCCAGGTGGCCTCTTCTGGCCCAAAGTGCTGTAATTGCACTTTAACCTGGGTGATAACTTGTTTCCACAACGTTACCTCTCTTTGATCGAGTATAGCCAAAGGTTCATCCAAGAACTCGCCTTCCGGTTCAACCTACAAAAAGAAATACTTTAGTCACTTCCTTGAGCTAATAATATTTTGTTTTTGGCAGATTGTAAAATCATTTACTTGTATGTATTTCCAATTAATTATATGTTTAGGATCATAAACATATCTTTTCAACACCGAAACATGAAAGACATTGTGCACTCAAATATGGATGGGTAAGGCGAGTTGGTAGGATACTGGTCCGACTCGGTCCAAGACCTGAAAAGGGCCACAAAATCGAGGTTTCAATTTGGCACACCTGTCGCATTGTAATGTACTTTTCTTTGGCCTTAACCTCACATGAACATGGTCTCGAATTTGGAATTCCTTGAAGCTCCTCTTTCGATCATCAAATTTCTTTTGTCAATATTGAGGGGCATTTAAATTGGAGCAAACTTGTTTGACCTTTTCCTCCATTTCTTTAAGCATCTTGGGTCCCATCGTCAATTTATCTTATGGTCCTCCCCAACTGGAAGGGGCTTGACACTTGTGTCCATACAGAACTTCAAACGAGCTCATTTGCAAATATATGTGATAGCCATTATTGTAGGAAAATTCTACCAAGTGTAGGTAATCTTCCTATTTGGAAGGTTGTTGCATAACATCAGTTCACAACATGTCCTCCAATACCTGATTTACCCATTCGGCTTTCCCATCCATTTGAGGGTGGTATGCTGTGTGAAAATTTAGGTGTGTGCCCAATCCTTCAATTAAGGATTTCCAGAAGGTTGATGTAAATTTTACATCATGATCGGAGATTATAGATTTTGGTAGTTCATGTAACCAGAAACTTTTTTGCATGAATTTATTAGCGATCTACATAACCTTGTAGGTTGATTGCACGGGTATGAAATCAACAAAATTTCTCAGCTTATCCACTACCACCATGATTGAGTCATTTTTCTTTTTGGACTTGGGTAATCCTGTGATGAAATTGATGGAAATGCTTTGCCACTTCCATTCTAGAATTGGTAGTGGATGCAATAATTTGGCTGAATATTGATGTTCTTTTTTCACTTACTGACATTCCAAGTAGCGTGTTAGATACTCTACTACATCCTTCTTCATGCCAGGATAGAAGTATTTCTTCCTAAGCACTGTAATCAGCTTCTTGTATCGAGGGTGGCTTGCATAGGAGCTTATATAATATTAATCTAATATTAAGTCTTTAATATTCTTTTGGTTAGGCACACACAATCTTCCTTTTTAAATTAGCAAGCCTTCATGGTTTATCTCATATCCCATCTATTGTTTATGGTTGTTCAAGGTTTTTGCTTGTTGCCATAAGGACTAATATTCTAGATCCTGTCTAGTTGATTCCTCGATTAATTCTTGGAAGGTGGTCCATAGCTCACTGTAAGAGATTACATAAATGCAATGTACCTTTCAACTCAAAGCATCTGCGACCTGATTATCCTTACTGTTCAAGTGTTTGATCTCAAAATCAAAACCACTTAAGAAGTCAACCCATTTGTCTTGTCTGGCATTCACAGTGGGCTATTTAAAGTAATTTGTTAAGCTATGATGATCAGTCATTAGGAGAATTTTCTTTCTCATCAAATAATGATGCAAGTTTTTTAGTGCATGAATGACAACTTTCATCTCTAAATCATAGGCGGAATACTTTTGTTCGTACTCTTTGAATTTCCTAGACTCATAGGAAATCACTTTTCCTTCTTGCATTAAGACACCACCCACTCCTTCCTTGCTAGCATTAGTGTAGAATACATAATCCTTATTTGGATCTCCAATGCTTAGAATGGGCATAGTGGTTAATAAATTCTTAAGCTGGTCAAAGCTTCTATGGCATTATGTTGTCCACTTGAAGGCTTTTCCTTTCTTCTGTAGGGAGGTAATGGGGTATGCTACTCTGGAAAAACCTTCGACAAATCTTCTGTAATACCCGGATAGAACCATAAAAGATATTATATCTACTACATCCTTTTGCACGTACCACTCCATTATGGTATTTATCTTTTCTAGGTCCACCGTGATTCCATCCTTGGTAATGATGTGGCCTAGATATTGAATCTGTTCCTTAAAGAAATCACACTTGTTGTATTTAGCATAAAATTGGTGTTCTCTAAGAGTCTGCAATACTATTCTGAGATGCTCTTTATCTTCTTCCATACTGCGGGAATAAATTAGTATATCATCAATAAAAATGAACACAAATTTGTCCAAATATTGATGAAATATATTGTTCAAAAGAAACATAAATGTTGCAGGACCGTTGGTCAGCCTGAAGGGTAAGACCACGAACTCGTAATGCCCATAACAACTTTTAAATGTTGTTTTTACTATATCTTCTTCTTTTATTCTGATCTGATGGTACCCTAAACATAGATCAATCTTTGAGAATGTTGTCGCTCCCTTCACTTGGTAAAGAAGTTCATCAATATGGGGTACGGGGTATTTATTTTTAATAGTCACCTTATTTAGCTGGTGATAATCCATACACATGCGTAGAGTTCCATCTCTCTTTCTAACTAATAACACTGGGGCTCCCCATGGTGACACACTAATGGGCCTCTAAATTAGACATAAATTAAGGCCCTTGCCTCTAATTTAAAACATAAATTAAGGCCTATGACCATCCTTCAACACATTAAACCTCTCTTTTTGCATTAGATAATTTATTTTTAACTTTAATATATTCATTAGGAAGGCTTATGAACAATTGAATATTTGTGCCTAATATTATTTATTTTTTGTGGAATATTATGAGAATGTTGGGCAGATTATGAAGAGTTGGAGGAGGACATATTTTAGGGACTTGTTCCCTACTACTGGAGGATCAATAATAAATAATAATTCAACAAGATATTATGGAATTATGGCACAAATTGTGGAACTCCAAAGATTGAGAAAATCTAGGAAGGTGTTCCACTAATCAAGAGAGTAGATCCACTAACCAAGGGATTTCGGCGGCGAAAGATTCCTCCATTCATGGGAAATGATTCTTAATCATTTTGTATAAGTACAAAGCCTAATTTTCCTCTAGGGAATTATTGAGAAAATGTAGGAATGTGTTCCCTGCCATTAAATGCAAATTTCTAGTATTGGGGGTTAGATCCACTAATAAAAGGATTTTTGTGTGGAAAGCTTCTTCCATTCTTGGGGAATGATTCCTAATCATTTTGTATCAGTAAAAAGTCTAATTTTCCTCTAGAGAGATACTTTCATTAGTGTTATTCTGGAGAGAGCTTGTATTTTTGCAGCTCCATTGTATTTTCTTGCAAGGATGTAATTCTATTGATGAAAATAATGAAGATTAGTGTCATGTACAGCTTCTAGATATTGTTCTCCTCCATAGATCTCTAATTTTCCTTGGGCTTGGCCCTCCCAGGAACCTCAGATCCATTTTTTTATCATTTTCGTTCCTTCTTTTCATTGCTTATTCACATGCATCTCTAGTTTTTATTTCTTTCTATTTTTGCATTTAGTATTAATGATTTCTTTTTGTAGGATTGAGTTAAATGGTTGATGTAGGTTCTTTTGCAAGATCACAAAAGTTATTTCATCCTTTATTAGCTTTGGAAATTCATAATAATCATTGATTTTCTTGGATTAGTCTTCTTACTCCCAAATCTTGATTGTTGGACCTCCTTTTTAGCAAAGAATAGTAAATTTCTGCTATTTTTTAGAGCATGCTAAAGAGCTTCAATTGACTTGATTCCACTTGCATTACATAAAAAAAACATCATAGTTCATAAAAATAATTACCTCATTTCATTTTCACTTGATTTGGTTAGGCATTTTTTTATATTTACTAGCTCACTAGTTCTCGAATTTCTAGATTTTCGACTAGTAATGTTTTTTATTTTTTTTGCATAGGTATTTTTGAGTGTTTCCAATTGGAATAAGGACCTAAGACATCCTATTTAATAAAAAAAATTGTCCCATCCAATTTGGATTTGATTTGCTTGATCATTAAACCGTCACCAATTTCATCATTTCACAAGGAAATTTCTAGAAGCTTTTTGAGCGAATCCATAAATCTTTCGACTTTGGTTTTGAGTTCTGAGTGATCCTAGGAATTTTCCCACTCCTTTCCACCCATAAATAATTGTTCCTAGGCCTCCCATCACCTCCAACACCTCACACTTTACTCTCGGATGTATCTTGTAGGTCCAGTGTAATTTTGTAGGTTTCTAGTACATCCTGTAGATTTTCCTAAAATGGCCTGTTTTGAGGCCGAATTGAGAGAAAACCTCTAGGAAGTCACCAAAAGCCTCTGAAGGGTCTCCCACACTATCCAACCATATCTAACCCTTCCATCCAACCTCCAAAATCCTTAATTCACCTTCCACATCACCAAAATAAATTAGTTTGCATACTTGATTTTGCATGAAAAGACAAAAAAACAAAAAAAGATTTATATCAGTCCCTTTACTTACACATTAGTGATGTTTGATGTTTCTTACTTCCATGCTTATATAGTCGCATTTGGTTCATGATAATTTAGCATTATTGCAAAGAATAGTTTCTTGGCAGTTAATGAGGAAATGGTGTGATTTAGCATTGAATTTTTGTCTCATTCGTTGTACTTTCTTTCTTGCAATAGGTTAAGGTTCCATTTCAAACATTTCATTTTCTGCAATTAGTTTAGGGTTTGACTTCAGTCCATGCACTCCATTACATCATGATAACAAAGGAAGGACACATTGTATGCCACGCATATACTGTCGACACCTCTTAAGTTTGTACGAACCCCAGGTTGATAACTAAACTTGGTAGCTTTAGGAGTTGCAGCATTCTTGTACCAATATCGAGGCACATCACTTTTTGGTGCCGTTACTCTGGAGGTGTTAATGTATGTATCATTTTCTTCCCTAGTTGATTCATTTCTTTTTAATTTTTGCAAAAACAAAAAGAAATATTTGCATTAGGCATATTAAATTTCAAAAATAGAAAATTTCTTTGCATTATAGTTTTAATTCAATCATAGAAACAAAAACAAAATTCTCCAACACCAACCCACCCTCGCATTTGATCACGTGGTGCAGTAACATCCATCTCACCATTCACTTTTGTAGGTAGAAGAAGAATATGGCAAAGAATGTAGAAGAAATTGATGGCAATGATGACAGTGAGGAAGATCCTATCAGATTTCCCATTCAAGATACTAATGAAAGTGTGCGCATGAAGAACACCCTTCCATCTTTTCTTCCAAAATTTCATGATCTAAAGTCAGAGGATCCATAAACCTTTCTCTTTGAATTTGAGATTGTCTGTAGATCTTATGGTTACTTATTAAAAACTCAAAAATTGAGATTGTTTCCAGCAACATTGAAGGATAGAGCTCTTAAATGGTTCATGAGTTTAGGGAGTAATTCAGTAAGATCATGGAATGATATGCAAAAGATATTCCTAGAAAAATATAAAGATCAAGATCTTAAGGAAGATATCTTTAGAATGAATCAAAGAGAATATGAGAGCCTTGAAGATCTAATAGAGAGGTTCATGTATAATGTTAAGAGGGAAAAGCTACACCATTTAGGATCTGACACACTAAAAACCCTCTTACTTAGAATGATTAGGGATGAATGGATTGATCTCCTTAATATCATGAGTAGAGGTGATGTATACCAATTATCATTTGATGAAATTTGTGAATCATGCAAACACTTATCAAGAGGAAAAGCAAGATTAGGTAAATCATCATCAAGATCGGTAAGTCCAACTAAACTTGGAAATTTTTTTGATGATTTTAAAACATAAATTATTAGTAATCTAAAAGAACAAGTATAAATGTTAAGGATGCATAATGAAGGAAACAAAAATGTTGATATTTGTGTTGCAAAATCACAGGATGTTAAACATTGTCCATCATTACCAAGGTTAAGGGATGTTCACCAAGAGAACAATGGAGCAATTCAATTGCCAATGCAACAATGTTATGTAGCTCCAAGAGGACCATGGCAACTTATTCAGCCTGATATGATGCAATAGCCTAATTCCCAATTTCAAGGTCATGCATATCCACCTCAAAGTAATTGGAAGACACCTTTTCCTTGGCAACATTGGACATCTCAACCCCAAAACCAATCTTGGCAACAAGGTTGGAAAGGAACTTATGGGAGATATCCACAATATCCTGAGTATTTTCCTCAATATCCTCATTACCAAACTCCGTGTTATCCTTACCATTCACCTCCACCACAAACACAACCCCATCCACATCCATCTCAAATATACACTCCCACTCAACTACCTGTACCACCATTTCCAAACCCACACATTGAAGTAGCTCAACCCACTTACAATCTTGAGATACAACACTTTCAAACAACTCCTCTTGAGCTCAATGGTATTCACCATAGCTTAGGAAGAGTATTGAAAAAAATAGATCATCTTGATATCATTGAAGGACCACATCCAAAAGAAGAAGATTCAAATGAGAAAATCACAGTACCATGGGCTGCGATTGATGAAGAGTAGACATCAAAATCAGAGATAGAGAGAACTCCCTCATGGTTACCATCAAATCCTCCATGTATTCAAGAGAATAATTAGTAAAAAGAGGAATATTTGAAAGTCATGGTAGAAGAAGACATGAAGAATGATCCAGATCAGCAAAAGGACCAACGACATCACAACTATATTGAAATATGGTTCGAGACAGTCACTAAGTTACAACATCACTCTCTTCCTCAACTATGATTGATCCTTTCAAAGTCAAATCATTATTCTCTGAAATATAGGTACATGTCAACGCATACAGTTCAAGCCTCCACAACACTTTTTCTCTCATCTTTATGCACACATGGCTCCATTGGAAGCATTATTATAATTGAAAGCGATTTGTTTTTCAAGTAGGGTAGGTTAGAAGGAAAAAAACAAAAAACCAAATGAAAAATTAGCGAAAAAAATAAAAATCTAAGGTGAAAACCTTCTTGGAGGCACCTCATATTGGCTCATTGATTGAAAACCTCCATGAGGTGGCCAATGGGTTGAGAAAAAAAAAAGAAAAATGAGAAAAAAAGAAGATCCTAAGTGAAAACCTCCATGAGGTGATCAATGGGTTGAAAAAAGAGAAGAAAAAGAAAAAAAGAAAATCCTAAGTGAAAACCTCCTTTGAGGAGCCTAGGTAGACCTACTAGTTGAAAACCTCATTGAGATGGCTAGTAGGCCTAGAACAAAAAAGGAAGAGAAAAAAATAAAATAATCCTTGCTCCATGGATGCAAGTACTCTCCAACATCTGCAAGCAACAAGATCAAGTTGGTACCAAAAGAAAATGGGTCAATTCTAGTCAAAACATGTCAAATTTTGACTCTCTCCTACTTCACTTAGATTCTCCAAAAAGGCCAAGGCCATGCCAATCCATCACCCTCATCTATTTTCACTTTCCACCCATCATTCTCAAGCTTATACCACTCATTTTCCTTGTTGTCCTAGAAAACTATAGGATGCTTTGTTTTACTACAGGATGCAAAAATACATAGAGAAGAAATTTGTTTTTACCATAACTTGAAAACCATGCATCCATTTGCCAAGTTTTTTTAGGGAGAGATGCATATCGATGATGGTAACATGATCAATAAACTTCAAAAAATTCTAGTCCACGGTTCCAAGAAATTGGCCTCTATCATCTTCAGCCATTTTTGCATTTTCTTAATATCCATGCATCCATTTAAAAATCTATTTCGTGGGGAGATACATATGGATGCTGGTAACATGCCCAAGCAATTTTAGAAAATTCTAGTGCATGGATTCCAAGAAATCGGCCTCCATCATCTTCAACCATTTTTATTTTTTCTCGATATTCATGCAACCATTGACCAAAATTGTTCTATGGGGAGGTTTATCATAATGATGGCAACATGTTCAAAAAGTTTAGCTCAATCTAGTCTACTGTTTGGGAGATATGGACAAAACAAGTCGCTATCCTATAAACCTACAGGATACAAAACAACACCTACAGGATTGGCAGTGAATGCTAAAGGAGATCCAGAGGTCAAAGAAGCCTCTCCAAAGCTTAGCCGTAGCATTAGGATCATCAACATTACCATCCAACACCTGCATATCAACATCAACTCAGCAGTAGCATGCATATCTCTCCAACAACCATCAAGTAGGTACAAGTATGCAATATTCTTGACCTCTTCTCTTGAGAATGTTATAGTTAGAAATTGGTTGTCAATGCATGAGAGATGAGGTTTTATGAGCTAGGGATGGTTTACCAGTCTCAGCTGCCTTTAGCTAGTTAACTACAACTCACTCCTTCACTCATGCAATGATGAAAAGTCAAACTATGAAGGGTGATGATTTCAAAGAATGTGGTCAATAGTTAAAAGAAGAAAATTTTGCAAAGGAAAAGGTCATCACAGCACTCCAAGCCCTCCATCCACTTCATATTCACTATCTATTTATCATTCATCCATCCCATTTCATTCTTGAAAAAAAAAGACAAAGAGAGCATCCTCTCCATTTTCATGAAATTTCCATTTGCAGGTCAGCAAGAAGGACAGTCAAAGAGCAAAGGAGGATCAAAAAGAGACCCCTTTAACTCACATTTTTATTTTTCCACTCATTACCATTCATTCCTCCACCATTTATGTCATTTTTTTGACTCCTTTACTTCAGTTTACAAAGGGACTATGTTTTCTACAGGATGATCCTGTAGGAATTATGGTGACCCAGAAATCCTACAGAAGGCAGTCCTAAGGAAAATAAATGGTGGAGCAAGGTAGAAGAATGTTGATAAGGGTGTTGAAGACCTTGCCAAACTAAAAAAACAATCAAGAACGATCTCGAATAAGGGGAAGAAGACAAACTAATGGTATCAAGAAACAAGGATTTTTATTTGCACAAATATGTTTTTTGGCTTGTCCTTGTAGAGCTTACAGTCAAGATTCTTAATGCACAAGAGAGAGGCCACGAGGGCCATGGATGAGGTACAATGAGGTCACTAAGTTTCTCAGAGGATGAGAAACACTTTCAGCAGGGGGTATGACGTGCCTCTAAATTAGACATAGATTAAGACCCATGCCTCTAATTTAAAACATAAATTGAGGCCTATGACCATCCTTCAGCATATTAAACCTCTCTTTTTGCATTAGATAATTTATTTTTAACTTTAATATATTCATTAGGAATGTTTATGAATAATTGAATATTTGTGCTTAATATTATTTATTTTTTTGTGGAATATTATGAGAATATTGGGTAGATTATAAAGAGTTGGAGGAGGAGATAATTTAGGGACTTGTTCCCTACTACTGGAGGATCAATAATAAATAATAATTCAATAAGATATTATGGAATTATGGTACAAATTATCGTACAAATTATGGAACTCCAATTATTGAGAAAATCTATGAATGTGTTCCACTAATCAAGGGAGAATATCCACTAATCAAGGGATTTCGATGTGGAAAGATTCCTCCATTCATGGCAAATAATTCTTAATCATTTTCTATAAGTACCAAGTCGAATTTTCCTCTAGGGAGTGATTGGGAAAATCTAGGAATGTGTTCCCTACCATTTAATGCAAATTCCTAGTAATGGGGACTAGATCAACTAATCAAGGGATTTTGGTGGGGAAAGCTTCCTCCATTCACGGGGAATGATTCCTAATCATTTTTTATAAGTACCAAGTCAAATTTTCCTCTAGAGAGAGATTTTCATTAGTGTTATTGTGTAGAGAGCTTGTATTTTTGCAGGTCCATTGTATTTTCTTACAGGGATGTAATTGAATTGATGAAAATGATGAAGATTGGTTTCATGTTCATCTTATAAATCTTAATCTCATCCATAGGTATACGAGTTTACTTGGGCTTGGCCATCCCAGGAACCTTAGATCCCTTTTGTATCATTTTCTTTCCTTCTTTTCATTTCTTATTCACATGCATCTCTAGTTTTTATTTCTTTCTATTTCTACATTTAGTATTAATGATTTCTTGTCATAGGATTGAGTTAAATCATTGATGTAAGTTCTTTTGCAGGATCAAAAGCATTATTTCATCCTTGTAAAATCTTTGGAAGTTCATAATAATCATTGAGTTTTTTGTATTAGTCTTCTTACTCCCAAATCTAGATTGTTGGACCTCCGTTTTAGCAAAAAACAGTAAATTTCTGCTATTTTTTAGAGCATACTAACGAGCTTCAATAGACTTGACTCCACTTGAATTAAATTAAAAAAAAAATTCTAGTTCATAACAAAAATCACCCCGTTGCATTTTCACTTGATTTGTTTAGGCATTTTTTAGATTTACTAGCTCACTAGTTCTCAAATTTCTAGATTTTCGATTAGTAATGTTTTTTTATTTTTTTTTGCATGAACATAGGTCTTTTTGAGTGATTCCAATTGTTATAGGGACCTAAGATATCCTAGTTAACAAAAAAGTTTTTACCATCCAATTTGGATTTGTTTTTCTTTGTCATTAAACCCTCACCAATTTCATCATTGCACAAGGAAACTTCTCCAAGCTTTTTGAGCGAATCTATCCATCTCATGACTTTGGTTTTGAGTTCTGAGTGATCCTAGGAATTTTCCCACTCCATTCCACCCATGACACACCTTTCCTAGGCCTCCCATCATCTCCAAAACCTCACATTTTTCTCTCGGCTCTATCTTGTAGGTTCATTGTTATTCCTACAGGATCATCCTTTAGGTTTCTAGTACATCGTGTAGGCTTTCTTGAAATGGTCTGTTTTGAGGCCGAATTGAGAGAAAACCTCTAGGATGTGACCAAAAGTCTCCCAAGGGTCTCCCACATGATCTAACTATCTCCTAATGCTTCTATCCAACCTCAAACATCCTTAATTCACCTGCCACATCACCAAAGGAAATTAGTTTGCATACTTGATTTTGCATTAAAAGACAAAAAGACAAAAACATATTTATTTCAGTCCCTTTGTTTGAAAATTAGTGATGTTTGATGCTTCTCACTTCCATGCTTATATAGTAGCATTTGGTTCATGATAATTTAGCTTTATTGCAAAGCATAGTTTCTTGGCAGTTAATTAGGAAATGGTGTGATTTAGCATTCAATTTCAGTCTCTTTCCTTGCACTTTCTTTCTTGCAACAGGTTAAGGTTTCATTTCGAACATTTCATTTTCTGTAATTAGTTTAGGATTTGACTTCAGTACATGCACTTCATTACATCATGACAGCAAAGGAAGGACACATTGTATGATGCACATATCGTATAGTCACCTCTTAAGTTTGTACAAACCCCGGGTTGATAATTAAAGTTGGTAGCCTTGGGAGTTGCAGCATTCTTGTTGCAACACTGAGGTACAACACACACTGGGACATATGTAATTCCTTTCTAGCAGTTCTTGTAGTTGCATTTTTCATTTTGTCAACTTTGGAATATTCATACGGTACGGAGGTGGGGACACTGGAGATGCTCCTGGTACCAATTTGATGGTGAAATCTATATCTCTTTTTGGAGATTCTGGGAATTTCCTGAAGAAATACATCCAGAAAATTATGTATTATAGGTATAATTTCTAAACAATTTTTCTTTTCCTTTGATTTGGAAAATCCTACTTGAATTGCATAAATTTGACATCCTTTTCTAATACATTTTGCCAATAATGAAGCAGTTATTGTTCGTAGTTTTAATGGCCTTAAAATACCTTGCATTTCCTACCTTTCTCCTTCCTCATCTATATAGTAGATGGTTTTAGTTTTATAGTTTATAAGGGAACAATTTTTTTCCAGCGAATCCATCTTGAATAAGAAATCATATGATCCTAGGGGCAACACGTTCAGATCTGTCTTTGGGGATTGATCTACTATTTTCAGCATGCAATCATTGACTTTAGCCAATACTCACCTTTTGCCCCTGTGGCTAACTGTACTAACCCAGGATTCTTGAATTTGACAGCTTGGAAACAACATTGATCAACTATCTTAGGGCTAACATAACTTAAAGTAGCTCTTGGGTCAATTAAAATAGATATAGTTTGGCCAAAATTTTTACCTTTGAATTCCACAATGGTGGGTTGGTACTATGCCTGGTGGTCTTGAAGGGCAGCATTGATTTTGGGAATGCTCTAGGATACTTCTCCTACAGTGGATGCCTCCTGAATCTGTGAGATTTGATCTGTTCCTTGCGATTGGGACAACTTTTAATGTAGTGTGGTCCTCCACATCCTCAGCATTGTATTGGGGTTCTTGCTGGGAGTTCAACTTTTGATTAGCATGACTGTTTAGTGGTCTTGAATTCATTAGGGACTCTAAATCTGGGCTTATTATTAATTACCGACTTGATTCCCTTGCTGCCAATAGCGACAGTAATCCACTTTTTATCAGTCCACCTTCTTCCTATATCTCCCTTCTGTCAATTTTGCTAATAGAATATTCGATATTTTCTTATAGCCTCATCCATGGTTTTTGGGTTGTTGAATTTGAGGCACTCCTTCATAAACAAAGGCAGACTACTTATAAATTGTTGCACCTTCACCTTCTCCTCTCATATGTAAGGTACATACCAAAGTAAGGATGCGAATTTAGTGATGAACTCATCCATGGTTAGTTTTCCCATTCTTAAGTCATGAAATTTCTTTCCTTTCTCATCATAGAATCATCCGGTTAAATATCTTTTCTTAAAGTATCTCTGGAATTTTTCCCATGTAATGCTCTGTTCATTTACAACATGCATAGTCTTTATTTCCTCCCACCATAGGGTCGCTTTCCCTTGCAGCTGAGAAATGGTTAGGTGAGCTTTTCACTTATGGTCATATTGATACAGATGGAAGTACTCATTCATATTGACAAGCCAGGCTTCCGCTACCTCTTCTTGTTCACCATAAAAGAGGGGTAGTATTATTTTCTGGAATTCTCCTTGCAGTTCTATCTGTTGTCTTTTTTGTGTCTTGTGTTCTGAGGCATTATGATATTTTTCTTCCTGATTTTCTTCCCCCCCTTCTATCTCTTGGCACTCTGTCTGTTATTCCTATTCCCCATACATTTGTTCATATTCCAAGCTCAGAATTGGTTGACGCTAGTTCTGTCTATCCGACAAGATTTTCATAATATTCTCCTGTTCGTGCATCAACTTTGCATTATCTGCTCACAACCATGCCATTTCACTTTTTAGCGCTTGTACTTTTCCCAAAATGGTAGTATTGTTTTTGGGTGGTTCCTTCCCTAATTGCACCCATACTTTTAGGTTAGTTTTTGAAATTTTTGGAGATCCTAGACCTAGGTTGGCTTCATGCGGTGTGTCGCTTGTTTTCTTCATGCTAGCTGCTTATACTTGTTTTACTATAAACAAAAAAACCATCACTCAACTGTTAAACATCAGTTTCCGAAGCCCTTAGTTTTGTAACCTGAGCGCTCTGATACCACTTGTCATATATCCACTTAAAAAAAAATCTTTGGCTACATTACCCCATAGTAATTTCTATAACGATATGGAACTCAATAATTTCTTATATTCATTGCAGTTTATATATATATATATATATTATATATATATAATATATATATATTAATATATATATATATATATAAGCCATGGAAATCATTTTCAAACATTGAAAAAATATCTGAATGCACTTTTATAAACTACCAATAATTATCAACATCATAACCTTAATATTTATGGTTGAGTTCCATGTCTGTCACATTAATCAATGTTGGATTAACTCTGTACCATACATATTAATATTATAAATCTGACAGATATTTACATTTATTCTCACTTATTGCCTTTGGTACTCTCGAGCCTTGGCGAGAGCAACCCCTGGCATGTCTGTCATCCACCTGCCATATGAACTTTCCTCTTGGACATCCACGCTTCATTGACGGTTCGACTGTCTCGCTCCCATCTGACAGTGGAAACTTTTCCTCGGAGCTTGGGTTATCCACAGTGTGAGTTTATGATTTCACTTATTGAGTTTTGGTGCGCAAAAATCCGGTGATGGCCTTAGGCAGACTGACTTAACTTATGAACCCTTAAATTCTTCCCGAGCAATTCCTTTGCAGCTGTGGAGCGATTATCCTATTTTGGTTTCAGTGGGGGGCCTAGTTCTTCTTGCATATCTGACATGTACTCATACGCTAATTATCTAGTAAGATTTCCAATGGAATATGCATCTTTACTTACAGCATCTAATGTCTGTGTTGTTATGGGTTTGGTTACAGGTGACTTCGGAGGATTCACTGGTGCTTCGGGCTATGAAACAAGGCACCACCTCCAATGCACTATCAAGGTGCTATGTCATATTTTGCGCAGGGGTTCCAGGTATGTGCTTGTCCCTTTTTGACTCTAAGGGTTTTGAAGAGGTCAATCTCTTCTGAGCATTGTAAACTAGAGAGGGTTATGCTTGTTTTGTTTTAAGTTTAAGATGGAACTTTCGAGTGTATTTCGCTACTAAGCTTCAGGTGTAATTTATGAAGTCGAGCTCCAATGGAGGTTTGCCTTTGCTATAGGGTATTATGTAATTTTGTATTAAAGAGGGTTTTTCTCCATTTCACAGATACAAAAATGTATTTAACTTGAGCATTTCATGCAATTAATCATGTATTGCATCTCTGTTCTCTATATTTGCTATGGTCTGGATGCTCATTGTTCAATGCTTAATTCGATATTGATTTCTATTTCATACTTTTTCTATTTTGCCTTTATGAATGCTCTGTTTACAAATTCCTGGATAAGGTTTCTATCCCGGAGGGTTTCATTGTTCTTCGTTCAATTATCGTTGTCTAACTCTTTAGCTAGCTAGGTGGAAGTTCTTGATTTCTTATTCTCATGTCCTAGATTTGTCTATATATTTATCTCAAAGAATCTTTATTATCGGGGTCTTGACCCATGAAGGGAGGGCTTTTGTTGTACTAGAGGGAGCTTACTGTTGGTTTTCATATAGGTTGGGCCAAAGGGAAAATCCCCTTGGGGAAAAACCTGTGGGACTGCTTCATCTCATTGATATTTTACAGGGAAATCTTCGGCTGCTTGTCCTACCTTCATAGGGGTCAAAACAACCTTGCTAGAAGAGGTTTATATATCATTTATGTAATTTCAGTTGTAAATTTGCTTGTGCTTAGAAATTCGTGGCAACTTCCAGGCCAACCGCGAGGGTTTCTATTAATAGTTAGTCACTTTGAAATTAAATGATCATTTATGTTTGTATATATGTACATATTAGCATCAAAGCTATTTGATTTTCTAGAATTGTCTTGAAATTCCAACCATAAACATATCAGATATCTTGTAAGTCTTTTAAAGATCCTTAATGTTGTATGTTGTTTTATTTAGAAAATATACTCTTTCACTGACTAGGTATTTAACGGTAATTGTATTGTATTTTTTATTCATAGTCACAGAACTCATTATATTTTACATTGACAAGTTTTTCCCTACTATAAAAGCACATGGAAGTGTATTTCTCAGTTTCAGTTTATAATTTCCATAATAGTGTTGCATTCTAGTTAAAGGTCTCTATAGTATTTCTTCTTTTAAAACAACATGAATTCAACTTGTTCCCTTTTACTGTTCCATTTATCTATTTGCTACAATTTCATCCTTAGACCAATTACACTAACACAATGGTTACTATTTACATATTTAAATGCTTAAGTAATAAAGGAATCAGTACTTACCTGTAAACAGACTTAAATCAGTCATTTGTGAAAATCTCTTTTTACTTCACAAAATTATCCTTCCAACCATGAGACTTGCTTTCAGGCCAAGTCTCCCCACGAGCTCTTGCTCACAAGACTCATGTCTCTTGCAAGGCTTAACAGTCACAGTAATCGAAGCTATCTAGTCATCACCAGACTTAGCTCTCTTTTCCTGTTTGTCCTTCTAGCATGACAGAGTTTCCTTCCTTTTCCCTCTCCAAGTTCTTCCCTGAGGTACTTTCTCGTTACCCTCTTGATTTCTTTCGTGGAGAATTCATAATCAGGAAAAGTAGTTACGGTTAGGTAACTACCTATTCTCCAACTTCTTGATATGAAAAAGAGTTACAAGATTTGCTAACATTCTCAATAAATTATCATTCTTAATGAACAAAATTTGATAAATAGTTCAAATGTTATAAAATAATAAAAATCCAGTCTTTTGTTTTTGCTGCAGTAAATAAAATTATTACAGTTTTTTTCTTGGGGACATCACATGTACTAAGTACCCACTTTTTTGAGGTAGCAAAAAGTCATCCAATTTTGAAAATTAGTTATTTAAAATACATTTTTTAAGCATATTTTTGACACTTTAAATTTTATTATTTGTCAAGTATGAACCATTTTTTTTAAACATTAGTGACTTTCATGTTGATTTTGAAAAGTGTTGATGCAACATTAACCCTTTTTTCTAGAGGACTTATTTTTAACACTTTAAACTTTCTAATATATTAAGTGTGGTTAATTTTTTAAAATGTTGGTGATTTTCATGCACAGTAACAAAAGCATCAACAATTTTTTAAGACATATTTTTGACACTTCAAATTTTCTTATGCCCTATGTATGCACATTTTTTTTGAAATGTTGATTATTTAACAATTATTCTAGTTGTCTTATTCCTTTTCTTGTTTTTATTCTAAGATGTTTGTTTTTTAAAGGTTTTGCAAACATGTTTTTTTGTTTTTTTGTTTGCAATGTTTTTTTTAATGGATTTTTCAATTTTTTTTGCAAAGTTAAAAAAAATAATAGCATTAATATTTTAAGGTTGTTTTTTTTATTATTTATATATTGTCTATCAATATTTAAATACACATCAAATAATTATCACTAAAAAATAATAAATTTAAACATCATACAAAAAAATACATATTTTACATATTTTATGAACTTTTTGGCTTAAACAAACATGTTAAATAAAAAATATTTATGAAAAAACTTAATAGAAAAATTGGAAAAATAAGAAATTTATAATTCTTTTATGAATCATATATGTAAACATTATGAAATTTGAAGATATTTTTTTTTCAAAAAAAATTGATTCAAATATAATTTTAAGTTTAAAAAAACAAAAAAAGTTAAAAATAAAACATACATAAGAAATAATATTGAAAGACTAATAAATAAAAGATCTAAAAATAAATGTCTAAAGTAATATATAATAGGTAAACTTACAAATAAAAACATAACACATAAAAAAACAATTAAAAGTTATAAAACATTAAAAAAAATTTAAAAAAAATTAAAAAGAAAAAAATTGTGACCCCACTGGCCTTAAGCAGAGTAGATTTCGAGAATCAGCCTTGTCTCGTCTAAGGGATGGGAAGGGTTAATGGCACTTGCTTGGGCAGGAGGGAGTTGCATGTAGTTGAATTCTGCGTAGGGCCATGGTCCACATGTCCTGGGCCAGCCAAGTCCAATTTTTGGAATCGGACTTGCCTAGCTCACGGGGCCACAGGCTTCGTAAAGAGGAGGTGCATGCAACTATTTTCTACCAGGCCCACGACTGCAGGAGCCCTCAGGAGATGAAGAATAACTTCAGAAATCAGCCTACCTAAGGAGTGTGAATCTCGGATTTTTCCTTTTAAATGT
>APFE030994230.1:110636-151489 GCA_000404065.3 Pinus taeda
ATTTTATTTTTTATTCACAATAAAAATAGTTTTTAATTTGGGGTGGACTTGTTCTTCTGGAGTGTGATTTTTGAAGAGCTCCCGCGCTTTCTTTTTGCGACCTTGATAGGCCTCCTGCAGCCCTCCTACCTGGTAACCCTACTGCTGGGCCATCTCCTACTCCCACTGGCCCACCTGGGCCCTCTCTCATAGCTCTTCTCCACCTCCCGTGGTCTTTTTCGGGCCTCTTGCTCGGCCCCAGTGGTGGGGCCTTTCCCCCTGTGTTCTTTCCAGCTCTTGACCCCCTATCCCTCTGGTTAGCGGCGAGTTTGGCCTCCTTTCATGGCTAGGACTGACTCATCCCCACAACAAGACAATGAAGATCAGGCGAAAATTTTTGCTTCTCTCATTTCAGAAAATCTTACCTCAAGAATTTGTCCTTCAGCATCAAAGTTTGTTAAGAAGCTGGCCGACATTCGTGAAGTCTCTCTCCCTCCCAGTCTCCCGAGGAAGGTAGTGATCTCTCTGGCCGAAAGGGGCCTTGTAGGTCAATTTACTGGCTTCTGGCCTTCTCCCAAAGCGGTTCAAAAATGGGTAGAACATAACTGGAATGTGATCATTCAAGGGAAAATCGCCATTAGATTTTGCGGAAGGGGTTTCTATACCTTCCTCTTCGAAACAAAAGAGGACCAGAACCTCATCTTCAAAAATGATCCCTATTTCATGGACTCGAAAGGCCTCTACCTGAATAGATGGTCCCCTGATTTCGACCCGGAAATGGATATCCCAAATGCTCTTCTGGTCTTGGTGCGCCTGCCTCACCTCCCTCTGCACTGCTGGGAGGATGAATCAGTTAAAGCTATTGGGAATGTTGTGGGAAAATACATTGACGGATGTGAACCAAAGGAAAACATGCATGCTTGTGCAAGGATTTTCGTTGAATTCGACTTAGGGAAAGGCCTACCGAAAGCTATCAAGATCAAAGTGGACCAATGGACTCATATTCAGTAGCTGGACTACGAGAAAATACCATTCAAATGCAAGGTATGCCATGAATATAGTCATTTCGCTAATAGGTGTACTAAGATAAAAGTAAATGAACTGAATGAAAATGTTGAACCCTCTGAAGGGTCATGGGAGCAAGTAAAAAGAAAGAAATCAAACCCTACCCAGCAAGGCCCTAACCCTAAGCCTTACGTGGAACCCCAAGCCGCTCGCCCCCCTCTCCCATTTCGACTCAGCCTTTCCTCTCCTCCTCCAATCCTTTTGAATCCTTGGTGGATGATGATCCCTCCTCCCCCCCTTCCTCCCCCTCAGCCACTGCCCTAGTAGTCATCCCTTCCCCCTCGCTGCCCCTCCCCTCTCGTCCTCCAACCATAGACTGTATCCTAACAAGAAACAAACTCAAAGAACCAAGCCTCACCTCTCATCCACCGAGAAAAGCAGGCGGGAAGTCAAATAAAGAAATAATAGATGAAACAGCAGCAAAAGAAATGGCCAGGGCACACAGTAGCCGATGGACTCATTCTTGGATAAACAAAAAGGAAGAGGGGAAAAGACAAAGGAAAAGAGCGAGGCTCACCCAAAAATCAGTAAGTAATGATATTGGTCTCTTGGAATTGTAGGGGGCTGGGCTCCTCTCTAAAATCCAATGCAGCCCGAGATTTAATCATTCATGAACAGCCAGATCTTTTCCTAATTCAGGAGACCAAATTGTCTAACCAAGACTTTCAAACTTTCACAAAAGGAGACAAAAGCTTTGCAGGTATAGTAATAGATTCAGTGGGCGCCTCAGGTGGAATAGGTACATTATGGAATAAGAGAAAATGGGATCTCACTATTCAAAACTCATCTAACTGGTGGGTCAGAACTGACCTCAAAAATAAAATCACAAAAGAAGAATACATTGTTCTTAACATTTATGCCCCAAATCACTACAAGGATAAAGCATTTTGTTGGGACTCTATCAATTCAGAGCTGCAGACCTAACAAAATAGGAACACAATCATTGGAGGGGACTTGAATCTAATCAGGAACATAGAAGAAAAAATAGGAGGGAAATTCCTTGCTGATCCTTCAAGAGATACCAAGGAAACAATACTAGAAACTCATAAACTTATTAAAATCCCCCCTAACAATGGTAAATTTACATGGAGCAACAAGAGAGCAGGAATACACAACATTAAAGAGAGACTCGACAGGATATTAATCCATGAAAGAATAGTTACAGGTTTCTCCTCAATTAAAAGTAAGATAGGCCATGCCACAGCTTCAGATCACACGCCTATGGTCTTGATTTTTGACAATGTAAGAAATCTCGGCCCTATCCCTTTCAAATACAATAAAATTTGGGATAGTAAGTAGGGATTCCGAAAACTCACTAAAGATCACTGGGAGATGGAAGTCATTGACTCACCTCACTATGCTTGGGAATCAAAATTAA
Organism: Pinus taeda; assembly: GCA_000404065.3. Taxonomy (NCBI): domain Eukaryota; kingdom Viridiplantae; phylum Streptophyta; class Pinopsida; order Pinales; family Pinaceae; genus Pinus; species Pinus taeda. The sequence goes on from APFE030994230.1 coordinate 113,059, forward strand.
AATCCTTAAGAGCAGTGATCAAATAGTGGGCCAAAGAAAATGCAATAGTGGGAAAGAAAAAAAGAATAGAGCTACACCGACAATTGGAGCAATGGAATCAGGAGAAAGAGGATCAACAAATCTCAAAGGAAGAACAATCACAGGAAAATGAAATGTTTAAGGAACTCTACAGGCAGAATGGAGAATAGGAGGAGGAGTAGAGACATAAGTCCAGGTGCCTTTGGCTCAGAGCTAGGGACAAAAACACCTCTTTCTTTCATAATAACTTTAAGATCAAAAGAGCAGGGAACCAAATTGATAAAATTACTGTTGAAGGAAAAGAACTAAGTGAACAAGAGGAAATCAAAGAAGCTGCGCACAGTCACTTCAAATCCCTCTTAACTGCAGATCTCCAGTACATGGACAGTGCAGATTTCCTACAACCAGTTGAGTGCAAAATCAACGCGCTCCAAACAGTGAGTTGGATCAAGATGTTTTAGAGGAGGAAATAAGGGTGGCAGTGTTTAGTATGCAGTCGGACAAGGCCCCGGGGCCTAATGGCTTCACTGCTACCTTCTTCAGGAATCACTGGGATATCATAAAGAAAGACTATGTAAGGATGGTTAAAAATATCTTCAAAGAAAATAAGAGGGGCAAAAACACTAAAACCTCCCATCTGGCGCTTATCCCCAAGGATCCCAAACCCCTCTCCTTTGATCGCTTCAGACCTATCTCTCTTTGCAATGTCTCCTACAAAATAGTAACCAAAATCCTAGGAAATAGACTGAAAAAGCTCCTACCTTCCCTTATATCAGAGAATCAAGTAGGATTTGTTTCTAAAAGACAAATAACGGACAATGTCATCTTGATCCAAGAAGCAATCCATAGTAGCATTAATAGAAAGAAAGAGGTATGATCATAAAACTCGACATGGCAAATGCCTTCGACAAGGTCAATCATCAATTCCTAGCTGAGGTTCTCAGGAAGTTCGGAATATCCAACAAATTTATAAGCATCATTATGGAATGCATCTCAAACCCTTGGACAACCCCCCTAATTAATGGTAGGCCCAACTGCTACTTCAGAAGCTCCAAAGGATTGAGACAAGGCTGCCCCCTCTCTCCCTTCCTATTCATCATCATGGCAGAAACCTTGAGCATACACCTAGAAAATCTTCGAAAGAAAAAGGAGACCACAGCGATCAGCATAGCGAGAGGGATAAAAGAAATTAATCACTCACTCTTTGTCGATGACACCCTCTTAGTTGGGCGAGCCTCTAGCTTAATGGCAAGAAGATTTAAGAGAACATTGGACACCTTCCTGGCAATCTCAGGGGGATTACTTAACAACAATAAGTGCAAAATCTATACTTGGAACGTCCCTCCCCAAATCATGCAAAGAATCTCTTTGATCATGGACATTCCAATTCAAAGAAGATGTAGCTATTTTACATATCTTGGTCTTCCCTTGGCAAAAGAAGCTGTCAAGTCTGAGATTTGGAACATGCAGATCAAAAAAATGAGAAGGCTTCTTCACAGTTGGGGGCTGTCTTGGCTAAATATAGCGGGCAAGACCACCCTCATTAAGGCCCTCCTCTCATCTCTTCCCATATATCATTATGTTGTCACTCTAGCCCCTGCTAGCACTCACAAGCACTTGGAGTTAATCATGAGAAGCTTCCTCTAGCAGGGAGGGAAGCAAGACTCGAAAAAATTCAGTCTGGTCAAATGAGACCAAGTCACCCTCCCTTTTGAAAAAGGGGGCATAGCAATCAAAATCCCAAGCCTCACCAACAAAGCGATGGGCTTCAAAATGGTGTGGAGAATGTTAATGGGAAAGGGTTCCTAGTGGGTCGAAGCTCTTAAAAGAAAATACCTCAATGGGCTGCATTCCAATGTCCTCACTGATGTAATAGTGGAAAGGCCTTGCAACCCTATTTGGAAACTTATCAAAATAGTCCTCCCCCAAATTAAAAATCATATCTCTAATGTGCCTAGAAATGGAAAAGAAATAAATATTTAGACAGACAAAATTATGGGAGCGGAACCAAGAAAACTCCTTCAATAGTTCAGTAATTTGAAATTATTGATGGAGGCAAAAAATTTGCATTCTTTATTTGACATTTCAGTTTGGGATCACAACAATTGGTTATCTTGGAAGAATCTCCCCCTCTCATACAATCTCAGGAAACAATGGGCGGACCTCAAGATTTCTCTGAAGGGATCAACTCCTTTAAGCAAAGATGCTTCCGACAGCTTCATCCAGGACCCCAGCGGAGGCCATTTCACTGTCAAAGATGGGTACAAACTCCTCCAATCCAGACCCACTCTAAGTAACTGGAATCTTCGGTCAGTTGTGTGGAACACCGAATACCTCCCAATGATCAAATTCTTTGCTTGGACCCTCCTTAAAGGAAAGATTCTCACTGCCAAGAATCTTAAAAAAAGATTGATTGATGGTCCCTCAATCTGCTATCTCTGCTGCGCAGAGGAGGAGAGCAGTCAAAACCTCTTCATAGATTGTTCATTTGCACAATACTGCTGGAATCAAATTATCAGTCCTCTGAGACCTAGAGAAACCTTTGACCAGCTCTCAACCCTCAACAGAAATTGGGAGAAAACCCCCACACGAGAAAAGGCAAGACTACCATCACTCGCTTGTGGAAATGTATACCTTCAACTCTCAGTTGGCAAATGTGGCTCACCAGGAACAACTGTATCTTTAAAAATAAAAAACCAAACCCAGCTCGCACCCTCGCCAAAACTATGGGACAAGTTGCTGAAATGATAAGAGCCAACTCTGTTTCTCAACCTGATCGAACCAGTTGGCAGAAGGAAGAGGAAGAGTGGTTAATAAATTCCACTTAAATTATGTCAAGAATAGCGAAACTCCATCAATCACAGGCAATGGGGGGGGAACAATTGGAAAATCAGGGGATTAGAAGAATACATTGAACAATGGATACAAGAGCAAAAGAAAATTACCCTCTAGTTCGATGGTGCATCCAAAAACAATCCGGGGCAAGCAGGGGAAGGGGGAGTAATCAAGGACTAGAATGGCCAAGTTATCACCACCTATGAATGGGGATTGGGTAATATGACGAACAATATGGTGGAGGCCTACAATACTTCTTGGTATATGCATTATGAAAAAATTGCAAGTCAAAAACCCAATCATAATCGGCGACTCGACAATCGTGATTGCTGCTATGGCTTCAGGGGGAGAATTCAAGAAACAGGCTCTCAATAGCATCAGACACAGGATCAAGGACAACTCAACTCAGCTGGGGGACATCCTCTACAAGCATGTTATGAGAAATAACAACTCAAAGGCGGATTCACTAGCTAACAGGGCTATCAATAGACCCACAGGACAAGTTCGTGAGAATGAACAAATATATGACAAATCAATCCCATAAGTCGACCTTCTCCTCAGTCGAGCTTGTGAATCAAGACTACATCAGTCATCTCAATAATACTTCCGTCTCCCCTCACAATGTTGGCAACCAGACAGATGACTCCTCCCCTTCTGACAATGTACTTCATCATATCAAAGGTGCTACCAGTGAAATCTACAGGGTTATGGGAAATCGGTACTGGATCATGGAATGGGATAGGTCCCGTGACAACAATAAACAGAAGTTAGGCAACAGTCCTCTCAGAATCCACATTGGCTGCACAAGAAATCCCCGAAATGACATCTGGGACAGGAAAATCTCTGAGCTGCCCGATCCGAATTCAAAGACCGAGCTCCTTAAGTTTGTATATATTCAGCATGATTCGCCTCAGCTCATCCAACCCATAGCTTCAGTCTCTCTCTGCCATAAGAGAAAAGATTCGTGCTTCAGTTGCACCCCCTCCAGATTGTCTTAGGTGGTCATCAGCTTGAATATTAGTCGGCCTCGATCATGCTCAGTGCTTCTCAGCCGAAGAGGTGTTCCAATCTCTGCATGGCACGGTAATGACCATGTTTTTCAAGCGTATTTTCTCTTTATTTATAACAGTCTCTTTGTTTTTTTGAAGCAGATTCTCCCTACTTCGACGAAACCCACATCTCAGAACTCTACCTCCCCTATTTACCGTCTCCACCCCCTTCTCTTTTGTCTCCCCCTGCAACATAAGTCGCTCTCTTGTCCTGACTCCTCCCTATTCCTATGCTCTCTATGGATCCTTGAATCTCTTCCTGTTCAACACCTCTTTCTCCCCCCTTATCCACCAGTCTTCTTCCCTCTTATGCCATGACATCCCTTCATCCCACATCTGTAATTCCTCTTTCAATTTCTGTCTTAAGAACCCTAAGTCTCCTCCAGGCCTGTCAACAATGTCTGAGAACCCCCTCGATCGTGTTATCACCAATAACAGCTGCACTATGTGCAAAGCTCATTGTTTCATGATCGCTCGTTTTGTCACGCACTTCAACGAACTGAAGGAAGAACTGCAGGCAGACAACAAATCTAAGAGGAAAAAGCTGGAGAAACAGAAGGCAGAAATAGAAAGCCTCGAAGAAAAGTGCAATCACCTAGAAGAGGCTATCAATCACATAAAAACAATGGCTCAAAGTATTCAATGAGAGGCCTCTACAAAGATCAGTGAGAAAAAGGAGTCTCCGCCCAATGATTCAGTCAACCAATATATGTAAATCACCTTATGTTTTGGAAACACTGCTTTCTTTTAGGTTAGTTTATATGGCAATATAGTCGTTATATCTTTCAAATTTCAAATCTCAAGTCTAATGATTTAGATCAAGGCTCTGCACACCCATTTTGGATCCACTCTGCATCACAATTCCTATCTTATGTAACAAGACTTGTTCCTCTTTATAATATAAAAGTAATCAACCGTGTTAAATATATATATATATATATAATATCTGTGAAATTAGATATTATTTTTGGGTTCACTGCTTAAGTAAGCATTCATACTTATCACTATTCTTGATAAAAACAAGAGAAAAAGAATATATTTATAAAGATAAATAATTAAGTTTATTATTAAATTGTAATAGTAAAATTATAATATTCTCTCAAAAAATAAATCTAAAATATTATTTATATATAATATAATAAATATAAATTAAATTTTAATTAAATACAATTTGCAGGACTATTATAACTTATATATTAAAATTTAATTTTAATTATAATTATATAAAAGATTGCGTGAAGTAATGTGTTAATTAATCCCGTGCTTAATGGGAAGAAAGTTATATGAATATGTTTTCGCTGGAAATTGGTATAAAACTTTAGGAATATGTATACAATGTTTATCATAAATATTCATATTAAATATGATATAATATCAAGTTTATTATCATTAATTAATATATCATATAGATAATATATAAAAATTTTGTCTGAAGTAGTTGTTATATTAATATTGTTTAATAGGAAAAAGTTATATGAATGTCTTAGCTTATTATATTGGTAAATGGGTAATTAGGAATATATATACGAGGTTTATGGTAATATTTTATAATAAAGAAAATGAGAAAAGTAAAATTGATAAAGGTAAAAAAATAAATTAAAATATTGGTTGGTTAGTTAAAATGATATGTAGATAAAAATAATGGATATATCGTTAGTATTACCAAAAACACATCTCATTAATTGAAATTAATAGTGTCATTAATTAAAAATAATTGAATAAAAAAATAATTAAAATTAGAATTTTAATTACCATTAAAATATTATTATGATTATTTTAAAAAATATATATAAAATAAATATAAATTATTTAAAATATATATATATAATAATATTTTTAATTATGAAATTTAATTTTTACTTTTCATAAAAAATTTAATGTATAAATAGGTTTTGTTTTAATATTATGAACCAATATCATAGCTTATCATTAATAAAATTATAAGTCATTTTGTCTGATACAACAATTTACTTGGCAATTAAGAAATCCATTGTTCAAATCACTTGAAAGTAACCTAGTCTACAAAGAGGAGAATATTTCTTAGACAAATAGGTATAGAGTTAGGGATTAGAATGGAGCTTGTGTGATATGAATAGGACATTTATTAGAGATAGAAGTGTAGAGTTAGGGATTGCAATCGATATCATGTGACATGAATATGAGCCCTTCTCAACTATCTAATCCTCCAATTACCTAAAAAAATTGGCTAAACTACTTTAGAGATGTATCTCAACTTTTGATTTGTATATATTATTAAGAATATTATAAAATATTCTACGAAGATTAGATCTCTATCATCTATTTAATTATTTAAAATTAAATCAAAATTATAAAACTTTATTCCAAAATAAAAATAAATATATCTATCGAATAATATAATTATCAAAAATAAATTATATGATTTTCTTAAAAATACTAATAATTTTTATTCATAACCATTTTTCCTATAATATCGAATGGTTCTCGGCTTTAAATAATAACATTTTAGATAGTTAAGTGCGATAAGGACAATGATAAATGAAATAATTTTTAACATTGAATTGTGTAGATTGAAATTTGGAAAACACTTTGGAGAGGATATTATACCAAATTTTATGCTACTAAATAGGGAAATACGTTTCAATTTGAGAAACTTTATTGTAGTAAATAGGATTGTATGTTTTATTTTTAAAAATATTTACAACTATCTAGTTGAATGGATGGAAGGCTTTTAAAAAAGCAAAATAATTATGAGCGGAACTTTGATGTGTAAAATGAGTTTTTCGAAAATTAAAAATTATGGAGTTTAATTTATTTTTTTAAATTATATCTATTTGCATAAGTTTTATTGGTTTATTAGTCCCTGCCTCTTCGGGCTGCAGGGACTATAGTAATCGATTTGTAGCATTTTCATTAATAGGCACAAAAACCAAGCGACGAACTGAATTCGTTAACGTAAGTTTCATGTTTATATTTCAAAAATCACTTTTTTTAACCAATACGAAAATTTCAACCGCTATTTCAACCACTAAGAATTTTAAAGATCTTATTTGGCCTCATATCGAGGCCAGGATCTGGGCAAACTTAGGATAAACGTTCATTTAACTTATGGATTCCATGAATTTTCTGAAAAAGGAAACTAATGCTAGCATTAATCAGTAAACATTAAATGTTATGTGGATACTTGGTAATGTTTGGTAATGTTTATTTGATTAATATATCAAATGACACACCACCAAATCAGGACATCAAGTGCACAGATGGCTCTCTGCATGTATTGGTGTGGTGTCAACCTAATGCACCTCCATTCCTTCTTATATCACCACACCCATGCCTCGCAGTTTGTATTCGCTACGCGCAACTTCATTTCTTGTTGGTTTTGCTTTGCTCTGAAATTGATTAGTTTTCCTCTTCTTGATGTTGTTTTGCTCTGAAATTAATCAGTTTTCCTCTTCTTGGATCATGGTTTTGCTCTGAAATTAATCAGTTTTCCTCTTCTTGGATCATCAATTGGGCCGGCTACTTACACTGGTGCACTAGTGCTTATTTTCGTCCTGGTCATTCTGCTTGGCCCTGTTCTGCTCCTGGAATTAACTACCAATGCATTCAGACATAAAATCACATGGTAAAATCACTAGAAACATTTAATCTATTTTTACTAGTTCTGTTTTTTTCTAAAAGAAATTTAATCTATTTTATAGCCAGTCAGCACGAGGAGATTCAGGCGCTGAAGCACCTGATCCTGCGAGCTCCAACACAGCAGGTCTTTTCCCTTGATATATTACTTGATAGAATCTTGCTGAACTTGTGCTGACTTTCTACCTTTGTTTTACCTTGCAGCATCACATACGCGCCAATCAGGTTTTGATCACCAGGACATAGCAGTCTCGGATGCAGGCGTTGATAGCCAGTCAGTAGCAAGACATTCAGGCGCTGAGGCACCTGATCTTGCCAGCTCCAACATAGCAGGTCCAAGCAATAGGTGGAAGCCCTCTCCTTTGGATCCTCTACTACAAGACTAACGTTTCGAGTAAATCTCCTTGCTTTAAATACATACAAACCATTAGAAAACAAAATATAAAGGACTAGCGTATCTTTACTCTATTCTTGTTGATGTTTGCACAAGGTTACTCAGATTCCATGTGGAATTAACGATCTGTGTCGTTTTTCAGCGAATGTTAATTAAAAATAGCAAGAGCATTGTGACAAATCGATACAAAAAAATGGAATTTCAAACCTTAGATCCTTATAAATCACAGCTGAACTCCCCTTTATCACAGAAAGAAGCCTTCAAACTCTGCGATAAGAATCAAGCTTGACCCGTCTCAAGTTTTCAACAACAATATTCGATTAGAAAGTACAGTCGTATTCATCTCTGTAGAACCTGAAAGAAAATCCATAAAGTCAAGATTAGCTGTTCACATTCTAATTGCAGACTTTCTTTAAAATTAGGTTAAACGTTTTCCCTTTTACGAAAAAACATTCAGTATTCATTAGATATCAACCTAGTGCAACCTAATGCACTTACGGTATCGGTAGTAGGATCATTGTCAAAAGGCCCTTAACATTTCTTATGAAATTCAAAGATATTTCGAAGATTCAGGAAGGTGCGGCAAAGAGGAATTCACCCTAGTTGAAACACCTGAGATCGAATGTTGGGAATGCAGCCAAGCGTGGATTTATCAGAGTCGACAGCGCTCCAACATTAGTTCAAATGATTACTGCAGAGTGCAGAAGGATGCAAAAAATAGAAGGGCGTGCAATTGTTCTGAACCTGAATATGCTCAGAATTCTGGGCGAATTTGAGTGCAATTGCATCATCAAAAAAATAAAAAAATTCTCTTGCGAGTGTCATAGCTATAGAAAAGCCTAGGGCCTGGAACTTAAAAAATGTTCAATAAACAACAATACAACGCTGAGGCCAGCCAACACTTGAAAAAATTACACAATTAGCGGAAACCCACTTTTATGGTTTCATAAACAACCTTCGGAGAACCAATATTTGTTAGAGAGCAAGCAAGGCATGCCAAAACATAGAAAGAAATCAACGTTTTGTTCAATTTCCAACCTGCAAGTGAAGGACAAATGAGACTGGGTAAACCCATTGAACTGATTCCTTTGGAAGCCACTTTGTAACCCTGTTTCTCCGCATGCAATAAGAGGTAAATACCCTGTTAGGGTTTAAACCATTGCATGAAATTAAAGGAAAAAATTCATCAAATAACTCAAACAAGTTAGGGAGAGCTTACCTGAGTTTCCATGGAGGGAAGGACTCCATTTGTTAAGAATAGTCACCAAGGAAGAGAAATCGAGGGCTTTCTTCCATAAATAAATACATATGTGTGGATAACCCGAAGCAAAGGAGAGGTTAACTGCGATAACACTGAAAAGATGCAGTGGTATGATGCCCTTTTGTCTCAGACAACTAGTTGCACAAAGAAAAATTTTAGAGCCACGTTCCATTCAGACACGGAGTGAATGGATTACACCAGCATCAACCCAACAGGTAGTTAGCCTAACCCTACCTCGGTAAACCATGATCATCAAATAAGCACCGTAGGGTTCCATTGTAAGGTCGCTTCGAGGTGGCGGTTGGGAAGTGTGGCCACCCGGATGTGTGTCTCAGAGTTTGGAGAACCATCCAACTTTATTAATACAATGTATATGCAAAACTAAACTTAGATTAACCTTATTGTAAATCAATTCACCCGTGGTTTTTCAAGTCATGGCTAATACCATCGACCTTTCAATAGTTCATTTTAATTACAATTATGTTGCCTGAGGTATATCATGTGCTACCTTAGTTTAACAAGTTCGTCCCTGTCGTGAACAAGTTCGTGGCGTACTATAAATCCCACGTCTCTCCTCGGTGATGATTTCTCTATGCGAAAATAAAGCATCTGGTATGCGTGCAGGCATGTTGGTGTTTATCGTAAGGCATTTGGTATGCATGTAGGCATGTTGGCATTTAGGTTAATAGGTTAAAATGCTGTGAAGAGGCATGTGTCATACATGCAGGTGGGTCACACATATGGCACTGTGCATGGTGATCATGGTGACAAGTAAAATGGGGCCCACGACAAGTGGAATGGTAAACTAAATAAAAATATCATCATTTGGTTACACGATTAATATTTCATTTTATTCTGTTTTTAGATCTGTTGAGACGGAAGTTTCATGCAGAAGCTATTGGTTGCTATAATGAATTTCTTCGAATAGATCCAATGGCAGCTGATGGTCTTGTAAACAGAGGAAACACTCTCAAAGAGATTGGTCATGTTAGTGAAGCAATTCAAGATCAGAAACGAGCTCTGACCTACCATGGCTGAAGGCCATGCAAACCTTGCCTCTGCTTACAAAGACAGGTATATGGCTATATTTTTATACCGTGAGGTGATCTATTATTTGTGAATGAAGCTGTAGCTATACATACGTTTTGACATGTATTTTTTGTTCCATTTGTAGCTTTCTGTTCTCCCTAGTGTGCAACCATTTCATGCAATTGTTTATCCGATTGATCCTATACTTGCATTGGACATCAGGTATGTGTGATCCAGATCAGATTATGCAATTTGTATGATTTACAATTCAACAATGATTATGATTCATATATGTTTTTTCACAGCCGCAAGTATGCGGAACATTGTACCCTAATTGCGTCTCTACAGTGTCCTCACGGGCTGCTGAACAGGCATTATGAAAAGCTTATACAATGTGACCCTCGGTTAAACTTGCTTAGTAAGAAAGGTTTCCTTAGCGAGGCTTCTCCACTTTTTGATTCTAAAAGCACAGTGTTTCAAGACCAGGATGAGCAGTCGAGCTATGCGAAAGCACAAGAAAATGGGTCTCATGTTTTCACGCAGTTTAATCAATTGAAGGAGGAGTATCTGGCACCATTCTGATGTTTCCCAGATGGAGCAACACCAGTGGCTCAGACACTGGTTCCAAAATTTGAACCACTCGATTATGAAATCAGTACAATTACAGTTAAGGCTACACCTCATGAAACACCTTCGCCTAGTTCAAGTATGTGACATGGTCTATAAAGGCTAGTTACTGGTATTCATTAGTTGATATGAATTAGTGAAATGTTTCCTATTATTGTAAGAAAATAAATTTAGGATATTGCTTAAAAGAACTCGATTTTCTTTCCATGTTCAAAAGTTGTATTTTTCTTTGTATTAAAACTAGTGACATTTCGTTTAACATCAGTAATGGACTCGTATACTATTGAAGATAATGGCAACAGTGATAGTGATGAGGTGAACATGAAAAGTGCCACACAGTGGGAGCAGATGCGATCATTGGGACCTTTTGATGTCTTAGTGCACGAAGAATCTGAGTTAGCATTCTCAACATCTATGAGTACCTTGGCAAATCAGATAGGCTTATGTTTTCAAGAGCAGATACGTTCTTGCAACTCTGTTTCTACAGGGGAAAACAACTTGTCTTCACACAAAAGGATTCTTGATGAAATTGCTCAACATTTACTTGGTGATTCTATGCTATCAACATCGTTTGATGAGCAATCAATCATTGTAAGAGTTAACTCCATGTGCTCTCTCCTTCAAAAAGACGTTTCTAGCATGACTGCTTCAGAGACGAGTACTGGAAAAGTTCACGAGTCACTGACAGGTTATGAGGCTAAAAATTCCCTTGGAGAAGATGATAAATTAAGGCATGAGATAAACAATGAAAGTAGCAATGCATTTTCAAGGAAGTGTGATTGTGTTCCTTTTCAGTTGGTCGGAAAATAGTGCCATGGACTCTAAGCAGAGAACTATTATTCCTAGAAAAGAGTCATCTGGAGATTTGCTACTCCATCTTCCTCGCATTGCGTCTCTTCCTCAGTTTTTTGTTCATGCTCCAAAGGAGCTGGCTATGAGGAATGATCCAACAGGCACAGTTGGAGGCAACTGATTGAGATGGGGCTATTTCTATCCAAAGCTACTCAAGCTACTCCCTACTGAACGAGCCATCCTTGTATTGCTACTTCTCGGAACTACTGCTTCTATACTAAAGCTACTCCCTACTGAACGGGCCATCCTTCTATTGCTACTTCTCAGAACTACTGCTTCTTATGCTAGCCCACGGGAAGAACCTTTTCTCGGGAGCTCACCAATACTTCTCCAAAGCTAACTCACCCAATACTTCACTGATAACACTTCACTGATAACCTTCCACTGATACCACTTCATGCTAACTCAACCTTCCACCTTCCACTGATACGACTTCATGCTAACTCAACCTTCCACTGATACTACTTCATGCTAACTCAAGAACCTTTTCTCGCGAGCTCAGGCTGGGGCAGGGACTAGCTGCCCCGCAGCCCGTCTTGTTTAAATATTAATGCTAAGTATCTATTTGAAGCATAATTTAATTATGTATTCAATGAGTAATGTTTTTTTAGAAGACCCAAACTAAAAAAGTGAAAATATATAATAATAAAATAAAAATAGATATATTTCATTTTAACTTGAAAATTTATGAAATTTTGATTTTTTAATGTATTTTATTTTTTTTCAAATTAGGATTATCAAAAATACATAAATTGGATACTCATTGCATGTAGAATAAAATTTTAGAGAACATGTTTTTTTAGGTATTTTCATTTCTTTTATATAGGTGTACTTAAAAGTGTGTAAAGATGATAAGTGGTAGATGTAGAATTACATTTCACTAGGTATTTTCATTTCTTTTATATAGGTGTACTCAAAAGTGTGTAAAGATGATAATTGGTGGATATAGAATTACATTTCACTAGGTGCTTGAAATTGACATTTGAGGAAACCTATAAGGAAACATGTCAAAAAAACAACTTAAAAAAGTAAATTTTATTCTTTTGCATCAAAAACAATGAAAATTATCAAACAAAATTGTACCTAATATCCGTTATTTTGAGGTTTCTGTTTTTATTTATTTTTTCAAATTTGTTTTTTAATTAATTTAATTATATTTTTATTATTTTTTAATGTCTTTTTCAAATTCATTTTAATATTTTTATTTATTTAATATATTATTATTTATTTCCATTGTTTTAATTTTTAATTTATTGATAAAGTATTATTTATTGATTTTTATTTTTTGTAAAGCCATTTAGATTTTTTCTTTTTAATTATTTAATGAAATATAACCCTTTTTTCATTTTTATGGGTTAATTTTGTTATTTTTTTCTAAAATATGTATTTTTAGAAATACTTCTCTCTTTTATATATATATATATATATATAATATTATATTAATTTATTTCCGTTCTGTTACTTTACTTTATTTTATCTTCTTTTTATGATTTTAATTTAATGTTTGAATATATATTTTTATTTATTTCATTATTAATTTTTTTTTAACTTTTTGCGTTTTCGTTTTTTTGTTGTTTATTTTTCCATTGTTTTTATTTTTTGTTTTATTTTTTATTTTTATTTATTATACATTTATTTATTATTTTGCTTACTTTTATTTTTTTAGGGACCTGATCCCATTATGTGTTATTATGATAATTGATTTCAAAGCTTTTATTATAATGAATCGAGTAAGCCTGCACAATGTTTCAATTTAATGGTTGGCCTTTAAGTTTTCACTACAATGGGTCGAGTTCGCTTATGCCGTGTCTCAATCTATTAGTTGTTTTTTAAATTTTTGTTGCAATGTAAACTTTTCTTAGGATAACATTTTAAAATCATTATACCTTTAGCATTTAAAAAAGAAATTGTTCTTGACATAATGACTCTTTTATTCAGGTGTTCATTTTTAAAGAATTTTTAGTCATAATTTTTTTCCATAATGCTATTGTTGAAATATGTTGAAAACATAAAGTTTTTTGTAGGCATGATCTTTGGTTTTAATTCCATGGTTGAAAAATTCTCAAAATTTGAGGGCTTTTGTAAGTCATGGTATTTTACCTTTAATGTTATGGTTGAAAACATATTTTATCTTTAATGTCATCCTTGAAAATCATTAGAATTTTAAGTTTTTTTAGAGTCATAATATTTCATTATTAACGACATTGCTAAAAAATGTTGAAAATTTACCTCGAAAAAATAATGTGTTTTTCCAGCATTAACTTGTTTATTTTCGGGTTGTTTTTTCATATTTTTTGGGGTGTTTTTAGCTAGATTTCTCATTTTGAGTTTATATCTCCCATTTTATAGTTTACATCGTTCAAAGTTGTTTACCCTTGGATGACATAGTCATATTGAATCTTATTGGTTATTTTTAAATTGATTTTGCTTATACTTTTTCTTGTTTTGAATTTTATCTTTTTACCTCAAAATTTCCTTAATAATGTGAAATGGAAATTACCTAAAATGATCATTTCAAAAGAATTTTGTTGCCAAGAAAGTGTTTTTAGGAGGACCAACTAAAACTCCACAGATTATGAAGAGTCTGAATTTGATCATATTTCGGATAATTATCACAAGTGAATGTTGAACTTAATACTTATATTGAAGGTAGTGAATGAACAAAATCCATGCAAAGGCATGTAGCTTCAATGAAGCTTGGCCTTCGAGATATTCTCTAGATGACAAGTAGAGGAAAATTAGAATCCATATGAAGACATTTAATTTGTTGATAGTTATAAGAATTGTATCCTAAGCTTCAAAAAATTTCTTCAATGATTGAACTTGGAAAGCTATAGCCACTATAGTGATATAGGGAATTGTAAAAGCAATCCCCACACTGCAGCATTAAAAAGACATATGAAAAAGAACTCTAATTTAATACAACTACTACTAAGATCATCACTAGATAATGCACACCATATTTGAACTTATTTAGGGATATATAGTGGAAAAACAACTTTAAAAAAATACTTTTTAGTCAAATTGTATCCCTCTTCATTTATTTTGTAGAATAATTTAAAATGAGTTTCTTAAGATTTTCACTCTCCCTTTATGTGAAACAAATTTAATTTCAACTCTATCTATTTCCAGTCTCTATATGCCATGGAATCCTTCCTCTCTTTTATCTCTTTAGCTATAATAATTTACAATAATTAGCATATCATTCTCTTGTCTTTACTCTAAAACTAAAAAACACTTATAGCCACAATAAAATTCCAAATCCTATTGTAATTGCTAATATTTCCATGGTGGCAATCATTTCTCTCGATGCTCATACCATTTTCTCCTTGAACCTGCATGTAATATTATAATATTGGTTGAGAGATGGTATACCAACTCTTTGTTTATCATGATTATTCGTTAATATTGCTGACAAGATTACTAAAATCACATTAGTGGGAATGAGCATCTACTCCATTTTGTAATGGTCTCTTCACAAAAAGAATCCAAAGGGAACTAAGAAGGAATATTTCCTATATTTCTTGAATTCTTATTGCTCCACCATTCACCCTCATGTCCTACTATTTTTTACTCTCCTAACAGAGCTCCACCAAATGCATAATTCCAAATTCCATTTTTACTTATTAATTGTCCCTAAGGTTCCATAAACCAACTCTTATTTATGTCATTATCTACATTGTACTTTGGCTTGACCCTATTTTATACACACTAGACGATATGGAAATGTAGAGAATTGGGTCATGCAAGACAACTCCTACCATTCTTCCACTTCTTTCTATTCCTTTTATTGGAAAATAGGTCATTGATGGAAAAGGATGTCCATAGATGTATGCACCCCACAGTTGAAGTTTTTGGCATGCCTATTGTGATTGTGTTGATGCATTGTGTTATGGAGGTGTTACTATGCTATGGTTGTTATGAACCATACAATCGATGTTGTTGGCATGTTTCTTATCCTTGGGTTGATGCATTTCATTATGGAG
Organism: Pinus taeda; assembly: GCA_000404065.3. Lineage (NCBI taxonomy): Eukaryota > Viridiplantae > Streptophyta > Pinopsida > Pinales > Pinaceae > Pinus > Pinus taeda. The sequence goes on from APFE030994230.1 coordinate 128,725, forward strand.
GTGTTTTTATGCTATCTTTGTAATGCACCCCACAATCCAAGTCATTTTCATGCTTTTTATGCTTTTGTTGATGCATTGTGTTATGGAGGTGTTGTTATGCTATGGTTGTTATGCTTGTTATGCTTGTTGATGTATTGTTACAGTTGTTTTTGTATTGTTGTCTATACTCTTATGTAAACCTATAAGGAAGTTTGATGCTCAAAGGTAATTTGATGTTGTGATGCATTTTTTCCATATGTGACTACTTGCATCAATTGTTCAAATTTTCTTTCAATCTAGTTGCTTGTGAGAAACCACAAAGATAAGGTAAATGGAGCTATTGCCTTGGAAATTCGGTTGAGGTGTTATAGAATAAAGGTGATATAGAGGTACCCAAAAATATAGGTTAATGCAAGAGGATGAAAGTTAATGTAATTATTTTTCAGTCATTAATGTTGGCTTATGTTAATGCATGTTATTTGAATATTTCAAAATTCATTTCATGTGTTTTAATATTAGAAAGTTGAGAAAGTTTAGGAAATTAAAAGAAAACCTTAGAGTGCAATGAGCAAAGACATTCATTTCAATTTATTTCATGGAATACTAATAGTAGACAAACTATATTTATAAAAGATGTTAATTTAGAAGGTAGAAATTATTAGTGAGCATATGATTTGAAAGTGTTGTTTTGATATCTCATTCGTGAGTTATCTGGCACAAAGAGGAAGAGGAAGAAGAGTAGATGTGAAGAAAATTTGAGCAAGAGAAGGTAGTGATAATTAGATAGAGGTATGTAGAGTTGAAGACCAAGAAAACCAACACATTATATCATTTATGTATCAGGGGATTGTAGTCTCATTTTAGATAGTAACCTGAAAAAGAGCATGTTAGAGCCATTGACGTGTATGTAGGATCTTCCAAGCAAGTTGTAGCTTGTAAAATAGAATAGAGGGTGGGCCTCGAAAATATCATGTAATAGAGAAGGTAGGAGCTTTCCTTTGCGTCAAAAAAACAACAAATTCATGGTTTTCTCCCTTTATGGATTTCCACTTATATCTAGTGCTCATATGTTTTAGTTTTGTGTGCTTACTTTTATGCTGTCATCAAATGTTTTTTACATAATAAATCTACTTTTCATATGATCTTATGCTACTCATGTGATAGTTTAGATAAATATTGAAAAGAAAGTAAAAAAAAATGATGTCCATGAATGCACTATATCGATTCAATCCCGCTCTTAGTATAGTCAAGTTTCCAACAATTGCTATTAGAGATGGTTCCTTATGTATCATCTTAATATATAGAAGGTAGACCAGGTTGAATCATGGGTTATCAAAGTGTACATATGCTCAGTACTACAAACTTTTAGGAATGGAAAGAGAAGTAAACGTTGAATTGAAACATAATTACTAAGGAAGAAAAAAGAAAAATAAGAAGTAGAAGCAAAATGAAAGAAATGAGTCAAAGAAAGTTTCCTTTGCAAGGAGGTGATTTTATTTGAGAGATGAGTTGATATAATATGAAAATTCCCATAGGGTATCCTTTACTACCTTGAAATATGTCAAGTGCTTCTCATGCCATAACCATGGGCATATAACAACTGACTATAGGAGAAATCAAACAAAGAATTACCAGAAAAATATGCAGCAAACAAAAGAAACCCTTTTCTCTGAGAAACAAATCAGTCATTGGGTATAAAAACTCTTTTTATCGCTATTTTTATTCGTGAAATGCTTTTGGACATAGAGCAACTGTTTGTAAATAATGTGCAAAGAAGAGTAGAAATAGAATAAGGAATGGGCACTTTCCTTCTTTTCTTGGCAACACAATATGTCGTGTATGTGATAACCTTGGGCACATGGACAAAGCTTTCAAGTAACATTGTACCTTAATAAAAACCAGTGTTTTAAGATTCAACTAGCTCAGAACAGATTCGATCGAGTTGGTCTAAGTCAAGGCCTCACCAGGTCGAGTCGGCCAGTGAACTAGTTCGGCCAGCCGAGTCCGAGCCTACTCAACTGGGTTGGATGACAATGGCCCGTGAATTAAAAAACAATGATTTTTTTTAATTATTTTTCTTTTGGGGGACTCCAAGGTTTTCATGATGATACTTTAATGGTTTTTTGTCCCAAAATAAGTTTATCTCGCTTGATCTTGAGAGGTTTGTTTAGGTGGTATCACATATGTAGTAGAGATTCCTTAAGGGATAGCTTCATTTTTCTTCAAAACCTTCCAATAGGTTCTTTTCCCCTTTCTTAAGGAAAACCTAACTTTGTGGCCCCAACCTTGGCCCAAAGATGAGCATCGAGCCTTGAGTTGATTCCAAATGATGCTACACCCCTTGATGAGACTCCAAATGCTAAAACACCAAACTTAAAAGCTAGGATGTTGGACTATTTGATGATATGCCCAAATGGACTGAAGATGCCCCCTAGCTAGCCTTGACCCTATTTTGGTGGATGGCGCCTTCTTCCAAAGCACAGATGAGAATGGTTATCATTGATATGACATAAGAGAGCTAGCACATCCGTCTTTGATGCCAATGCTTACCCTTAGGGGTGCCATGTCACTCACATGCTTGGAAAGGGGGACATAGGGTCTCTCCTAGATGACATCATGGTGGAGGATGCACATTTTGAAGATGTACACATGCACTTCGGGACTTTCTTGGAGTGAGGAACACTCTTGGACCCTTTTATTAGTTCCTTCATGACTTACAATCTATTTTTGAGGATAACGCTATTTCTAGCCTCCTTGGTTATGTGTTTTTGTTTTCATCTCTATATCATCATCATGTGTGTATTGGACAATGCACTGGGTGCCATTTTGAAATAATGGATATATTCATGAGCCTACTTTGATCATATGTTGTCTTCTATCTATATTCTAATTTTGTGTGTTTGGAAACATGAATGAAAATCTTTAAAATTATGTTTTTTTATAAAAAATTAAATATTTAATGTATTTTTTACAATGGCCAAGTCATTGAAATTGAGCCAACCGATTCGATACCATGTCCGAGTCAACCCTCGGCCGAGTCAGAGTTGGAGTCGAAGTTTTAAAACATTGATAAAAACTAGACATAAGGATTACCCAAAATGGACCAAATAATAGATCAAAAGGAAAAGTACGCACTTGAAGGAAACACAAAAAAGTATGGAAAAAAAAAAAAAAAATGCAACATGCCAATTCAACAACAAATTGAAGTCAGCATGTCCTTTGGGGGAGTTTCTCAACGAAATGAAAGCATCCATGAGAAAAGAACAATTTGTTTTGCTAAATTAGTAGCGCCTTAGGGGCAGAGCAAGACCAAGGATGCCTTGGAAGAGATAAAAAAATAGGATGTGTTGATTTCAATGATTTGTGAAGATGAAAAATAGGGTCCCATTGTTTAGTTGTTAGTAAATTGTAGTATTTATGCTCCGAAAGTTGCACATGAAATGTGATAGAGAGCTGGTGCTTTACTTGTTGTTGGTAGAACAATGAATAGAGTTTACCTTGGGGTACAAAAAAAATAAAGAAAGATATTATTGGTTTCTCAAACTTATGTCAATATTTAAAATTGGAAGTTGTCTTCAAAAAGCTTTAAATATTGTTGAAATAATAAGGGAAGATGACCTATATTATGGGTAGAATTACAATAGTTTCTACTTTTTCCTTGTTGCGTCACATTGGAAATGAGATGAAATTGGATTGTGTATTGTTGAAGTAATTCAAAGGAGTACACTAAGAAGAAGTCTTCATTACAATATACACCACAAAAATTCACTAGATCTAATATTGAATGCAAGAATGAAGACTCACTACGAGTGGATATAGAAATGAAAATTGTTTGTTGTGGAAAATTGGAAAACATCTCATGAATTTTTTATGATTGTTTCTTCCTCAATCAATTTTGGAAAATATAGTTTCACAAAATGTTTATTCCTTACCTCAAATAAAAATAAAATAGTGGGAAGTGTTTCTTGAACATTGCAATAATATTTTTAAAGATATAGAATGATCAAGATGACAATGAATAATAAAGATAGTTTAAGCTCATGTACTGTGTAGAAAAGAAGGTGAAGAAATGGACTATGTAGAGAAGAATGTGAAGCCATGAAATGTGTAAAGTTCTTAGAACCTGATAATTGAATTGATTACCTTTTAGGAATATCCAAAAGCATAATTTTCTAAATGATTTTGACTAGGAGTTTTTGACCTAGATCGTCAGTTCAAAGTAGAGCCAAGTCAAGAGTGCACACAAAGTTATACAATCCCATTTCTATGATAAAGGCAAGCACATCGATTGATCTACATGAAAAATGAAAATAAGTGTATAAAATAGTAGTTAGAGGAAATATCTTGGAATTTTAATTTCTACTATTAAAGGTAAGAAAACTTATAGGTGAACAAGTTGAATAGGAAATAGATGAGAAACAAGGTACAAACATGTCATACTTCCCTTCTTTTTTAGTTATCTATATATAATATATATATATATATATATATATATATATTATATATATATATATATATAATATATATATATATATATTTCCGATTAAGCCATCAAGGGATTTTAATTTTTTCTTTGGCGGGTTAGTGTGATTATATTTTGAACTTGGACAATGATACCATGCATGGTCTAAATACTGTTAAAAAAGGAAATGTTTCATATCTTTTAAAAATATAAAAAATATTTATTTCTTTATACAAAATCATTTATTTCATGTTTACCATCATAGCTATAATGTAGAAAATTTGTTTCCAAAGCATATTTAAAGGGATTTTATAAATAACAACAAATAACTTGTTTATTTTCCCTTCATACTGTGTTTCTCCTTCCAAGACTTAACACACCATCTTTGCAACTAGGGACATCATATCTAGTGTCCTAGCCTAAACAACTTCTAGAAGTTCCTCGACCATGGAATCAAAGGCTAGATCCAGAATAATGTTGTGTGCGTCCAACCACTAAGTGTTTCTCCTTCCAAGACTTAACACACCATCTTTCCAACTAGGGACATCATATCTAGTGTCCTAGCCTAAACAACTTCTAGAAGTTCCTCACCCATGGAATCAAAGGCTAGATCCAGAATAATGTTGTGTGCGTCCAACCACTAAGTGTCAAACACATTCCTCTATCATTTATATCCATTCCCAACTTCAAGAATGTCATTTCCAAGTTTTCTATCAGCTATATCAATTCCCAACTCCCAAAATATCTCTACTAAGTTTCCCTAGACTCCTCCTTTACCTCTCCACTTTGAAACCAAAAACAAACAAAGACATCAAAAATTCCTCTCACTTCAATAAGGATCCCTTCCCTTATCTCTCACTTCTATGAATCCACCTACCTCCTTGATGTTTCTACATATCTCACTCGTGAAATCCCTCTCATAAACTCTCTAACCCATTCCCGTAACACTCTCTTCTACCTCACTAACTCTATGCTTTAAGAACCTCATATTTTCCCTAAAGGCATTACAATCCATTCACTCTAGTAATAATAATAAATTAGTTATAAATTCAAATCATTCATTTAAGTATTTAATGTAAATCAATGGGTTACATGAAACCTATTTAATTTAAATACTAATTTAGTCATAAAGTATCTATATAATTAATCAAGGTTTAAGGCAAAATCCTTTACTTAACAATTAATCAAGTTTAAGGACTAAGCATAGTGCTACTTTTAATCAATTTTACGCATTAATCATAAACTACATTACCATTTACCTAACATATTATAATAGACAATAGAATACTATTAGTGTGAGGTGTGGGTATGTAGTTCATATATGCAAACCTTATAGATATACTAACAATAATAAGAACGTATCAAAATATCACAATAAATATGCTACCTATTATTAATAACTTAACATAGCATAATAGGACCAGGAAGTGAGCATTACACACCACGTGACAAGAAAAGATAGAAGACTATAATTATTTAGTACTCCTTCCACCTTCAACCTAATCCAAGCTTCACCTTCTTCCATTAACATACATTCCTTCACTAAATCACTTCAACAGTCGCTCATCTAAAACCATTTACCATTAATCCCCACTTGTACATTCTTCACCCCTCCAACCTTAACCTTTACCATGACACCATGCCATTCAGTTCATAGCCACACCATCACAACCATGTCCTTTTCCTACCATTCGTGACCATAAAATGATATTAATAATTATAAATGACATATACCAATAAACTTATATCAAAGACATGTACCTATAAATATACATCAACAACATTAATGATTAATAATCATTAAGTGTATTTTAAAAATTTATAAATCTTAATATTAAAAAAATCCAATATTATAAAACTTAATATTATATAACCATCTTATCAACCTAATATTTTTAAACGGTATGTTAAATTCTTCATTATAAACATAAATAAATTCAAAAATATAAATTTACCTAAAAAATAATAAAAACCAAATTTCCATATAAATGTAAATAAAAAAGAATAAAAATCAAATTTCCGCTCGTCTACAACCCATTTAAATATGTAAACACCAACAATTAATTGAAATATTTAAACACTAACAATTATAAAAGCAGTCAAAGGTTTAAGATAGTTACATCGAAAAAGAGCAAAGCACATTTTATTTAATTCCTGTGACAACGAATGGGCAATGGCTGAATGGAAGCATTAATAAATACATGAATATTAATTAATAACATAAAAATAATTTTTATTAAAATAAAAATTAAATATTTAATAAATATAATATTTAAATAATAGTATGGAAAGATAATTATCTATATATTTATCTCTATTTTGCTTCAAGATTATTTGGTATTAAATTACTTATGTTACTTCTCTTCATCCTATCCAAATATGTTTTTAATTTATGAATTTTGTTAAGGTATTCAACCATTACCATAAGTTAGTTTTTTTTGCATTAAAAGCAAGTATTAAGATATTATTAATGGTGTTTTATTTTATTAATATTATTTAATTTTTTAATTAAAAGAACTATAATTTATGAAAAAAGAAAATAATAGGAAAAGAAAAAAAATAAAATAAAAGGTAAATAAAACTAAAAACAAAACATTAATAACTAGAAATGAAAGGTTTTTAACAACTCATAAATCACTTTACAAATAAATAAATTTAAATAATAATAATAAATAACAAAATTTGAATTTGTAATGTTGAACTATGGATAAGTGGCAATTTGTTTTGTCAAAGAGAAACCAATATGCAGTCAAAGGAAAAACTGAATTGGTAATATAATAAAATAAGTGCTAATGGGTAATCAACGGAAAGATATAATAAAACAAGTGCTAATGGGTAATCTTGAGCTGAGAGATATAATAAAACAAGTGCTATGTAGTAGCTGATACCTACGGATTAGTTTAAAATATAGCTAATTAGAGTCTGATTAGTGAAGGCAAGGAATATGGAACAAAATTTTTATTGTTATCTCTCAAATGATGTCATGTTTTATGCAAGATTGCTTTATTTTGCAGAGAATAAATAGATTTGGGATGATCTATAATTTCTGATTCAGTATTAAATTAATTTTAAAATTAAATTGTGATGACAAGTTAATTAATATTTATGAATAATATGTAATACCAGTTGTTTTCCTATTAATTTAACAACAAAATTATAACTAGTATAGATATATAACTTAAATCTCTGGTAAATATAGATAGATATCAAAGAACTTAGTTTCTAATCAAAATACTTGGTTCCTAAAACATTTCATATCATCAAAATAAAAATAAAATAATCATTAAAAATTTAAAAATAAAATAAATAAAATATTTCATAGGCATTTTTCAAATATTTTCCAAATATTATAATTTTCTCTATGATTTGTGATTTAGTATTAAATTGGATGAATTTGACACATTCACATTGAATAAAACCATAAATTACACTGGAATAAATTAGATGAGAAATTGAAGGCTAACCTCCTAATGAATGTTCAAAGTGAGACCCTGGTAATACCCGAGTGTTAGTGCACTTGGTAGAATTAGTTTGGATCACATACACCAACCTATGCACCTTAGAATTTAAATCTCCTAAAATGAAATGAAGGGCTTCTGTGCACTGCATTGGAGTTGTGCAAGCCAAGTGTCCACTAAAATCCTTTGACCTAAGAGAACAAATACACTAAGACATTAATCACACACACGAAAAGGAGGGAAAAAAATACTTCTTGAATTGAAGATCAATTCCTTAAATTCTTCGATCCAATTTCCTGTGATAATATTAATTTATTGAATTCTCGATATACCTTATACCTTAGAGGCAGGAATTATAAAAACTATGCGTAAATAAAACAAATTCAACAAAGTTATGAAAAAAATTCTCACATGCTCCTAAAATTAGTAAGTATAGTCAATAAAACTTTCTTAATAAAAATATCAGTTTTGTTGTATAGTTGTTACTTAAAAAGGTGAAGAGAAAAATAAGTAATTCAAATTAAAAAGTAACAAAAACAATTATGACTAATAAAATTAAAATTGAAAATAAGAAAAAAAAAAAAACATAACACAAAAAAAAAGTATGAGTCAAATTAAAAGGAAAAATAAATTAAAAATAAATATTGGAAAATATTTTTTCTTAAATATTTTCCCTCTTTAAAATTTGTCATTTAAATTAAAAATAAAGAAAAAATATAATTTATAAAATTAAAAAAATAAAAATAAAAAAAAAATATAACTAAAAAAAAAAATAAAATTACTACACACTACTTCCATTAATAACTTTACAAATAAATAAATTTAAATAATATTATAAAATAATAAAAATGAATTCCATAAAATAAAATTTATATAATAAAACTCAGTCTGTCGTTTAAAAGAAATTAAGTTTTTTAAACAGCATGTAATAATAGTAAAAGTGACCTTCGGATAAAATGGAATTCCAAGGAAAATGTGAGTCGTGACTATTGTAATGGTCGTACGTGGTAAAGCGAATTCATCTCGCTGTAGTGAAATCAACGGGTCCCCCGCTAGCAAATTGGAGATTTCAAATTTGGATTTTGTGTTTTATTTTGTGTATCTGTTTTATTTTGGATTTTGGGTTCTATTGTTCGTGTTTTTGTTCTCACTGTTTATTTTGTTAATTGTATGTTTGTTTCTCATGACTCTTTATTTCTTAATTCTATTAAGTATGGGCATGCCCTATCTATGTTTTTGTTTTCTTTTTGTTTTTTTAAGCTGTTGATTGAGTGAGTGGTTTAATCAATGGCAAATGTATCAGTGGGTAGCCGGGTGGGCAATGGCAGCGAAAGAGAATACAGAGTGCAATACCATATCTCATACTCATCATAGTTAAATGGGAGAATAACGAACGTAGATCTAGTTTATTGGAAGGACAATTAATTAATTAGTTGTTAAAAAGGAATGAGAAAAACAGGTTTGGTTATTGGGGAACGATCACATAGTAACACCACCATTCCATGACCTAACAAAACTAAGGTTTTCATTTTCACATTTTGTTAGTATAAAGGTTTTGATCTATGGATTTCGGTTAAGAAATGGGAAAAAAATAGTTTGAAGAGAAGTATATAAGCATATGTATTCCAGTAGAGATAGGGATTATTGAGGCAAGAGGCTCATTCTATAATTTAATATGAGGGGATGTGTAAGTTTGTTAGTAAGTCGGTGCTTTTTTAAAATAAAAATTATGTTCTACATAGAAAAATAATGTTAGGCTATAAAAAAATTGAATGTGTTGTAAAGTAATTAAAAGTAAAAAAAAGTGTGAATCAAACGCTTAAATCTTACACTTTTAAAAAATATTTTAACTAGAAAATTTAAATAAACTATTTGAAGATATATGTTAATTAATTTATGTCATCAATTTCATGTATATCTTATATATAGAAAAATTTAAAAAAAAATAGGTTAAAATTACTATTTAATCTTATATATACTTTATTTGATATTCAAAAATACAATTTAAATAATGAAAAACAACCGATTATATTTTACACTGTAAAAAGATTTACGAATACATGAAAAAAAATTGATTCCTCTCCATACTTATTAAATCCATACTAAAGAGGATAGTGAATGGAAAAAAATGGGAAAGACGAGAGCAGGTGCGGCGGGATTCGACCATGGATTTAGGGTTCAAGATCGCCCGTTTAGCGCCAACACAGATCCAAAAATCACGCAATACTGTGGACTGATCAAGACCCAGTTGGAAGTTTCCTCCCACACAGAAGTTTTCCTCTGGTGAGAAGCTGATCCGCTGGAAGGTAAGGGCTCTCTTGTTTGGATACACAGAGAACGGAAGTCAGGGTGTATCCTTTCCTCATGGATGCAGCGCTGTCCATGCGATTCCTTGCCGCTCGGATCCGGTAGATCTCCTCCAGTTTTTGGCTGGCTGTGGTGTCGTCAAGCGTTTCCAGGGTCGTTCCCCAATGGCAAGGGCGTTACTGTATTTCGTGGGGGAAGTGTGGTGTCGTTTTCTCAGTTTTATGTGGGCTTCATTCCACAGATCTGGGTGCCCTTTCTTTTGTTGCAGCGTTTTGGCAGAGGGTTCGAACGGCTGGACACTGGTTCCTATGACTGCGGGAAAGGATCTCACCGAAACAAACCACAGACCCCCGTCACAATTGATATATGACGGATCGCGTTTGCAAACTCCCGAGTACGCATTGCTCAGTCAAGGATTATCTGACTGCGTCGATGGAGGTGTGCGGCGTATTCCAGATCTGCTGCTCCATTTCGGTTTGATGTGGGCTCGATCGGCAGTCCCAAGGAAAATTTTGAATGAAAAAGTCGAGGACCCAGAAAGGGAAAGAAGCAGGGACTTGGTTTCGCAGTGCTTTGAAGATCCCATTCTCGATGCAGTGTATCAAATTTTCATCAGAACAACAGAAGGCAGGCATTTATGTCTACAGATTTGGGGAAGCATGAGGGTTCTGGAGCTTTAAAAAAAAATCCAGGAAAAACTGGGTATTCTAGTTGCCTTTCAAATCTTAATATTTTCTGGGGTTTGCATGCAGGAACATCTCTCACTCCAGCATTACAGGGTAGCTCAAGACTCAACAATCATCCTCAATCATCGTTTGCGAGGTGGGACAAAGGGATCTTCATCAAAACCTACAGGCACATATCGTGATGCAGCCACAGGGAAAGATCCTCCAAAGGGGAAAGAACCTGCAGTAGTCAATACATCGCCAGGGAAGTATATCGTGGATCAAATACGAGAAAGACCCTCCATCTCGCTGGATTTTCCAGAGGTAAAATGCGTTTTTTCAGATCTGGAAAAAAAAGCTGTTATTTGTAGATTTAACAGGTTCTGGCCTACAACTGAGGCTCTGTATCAATGGATTCATATGATCTGGACAAAAAACTGCCAGATCCAACTCTGTTCGAAGGGCTTCTTCAAAGTAATATTCCATGAAGTCGAAGAAAAGGAAAAAATTCTCAATGAAGGACCATGGTTCTGGGGCAGTGGGGGTTTATTTGTCACCCCATGGTTTCCAAGTTTTGACGCAAATACTATGGTGGTATCAAGGATGCCAGTATGGGTAAGGTTGCATAACCTACCCTTACACTTTTGGCACTTCAAGACCTTATTCTCTATAGGGAATACCCTTGGAAAAATGTTAAAGATTGATACAGATAGACACTTAAAAGGAATTTTTACTTTTGCTAGGATATGCGTCGAGGTAGATCTCAGCCAAGGACTACCTGAAAGCATCTTCTTGAACTTTAACAATATTCAGTGGAAACAACCTTTGGACTATGAGAACACAGCATTCAGGTGCAGGGGATGTCAACAAACAGGTCATTTGCACAAAGCATGCCCCAGCAAGAGCAAGCCACAACAAAGGAAGCCCAGAGGATGGCAGAATTTAGATGAAGTCTTAAAGAAGAGAACACTGCGAAAGAATGCCCCTTCGGTAACAGAAGAGGAAGAAACAGAGGCAGAAGAGGATGATACCACCATAGAGGAAGTTGAAACAGAAAACCAGAAGGAAAATACAGCAGTTAACAAGGATCCACAACCACATACAAATCAGGCAGAGACCCAGAATGACAAAACAGAGATGACAAGCGTGGATCAAAGCACAGGAGGCAACAAATGGCAACACCATTCAGATACATCAGACTCAGACAAAGAATCAGGGCAGCTGAACAGTACATCTCAGTTAGTCATTGTTTCGACCGAGCCCACTCTGGGTGAGTGGCGCAAGGTCGAAAAGAAAAAGGGGCGGAAAACTTGAAGCATGAGTTTTGCTCATTGCTGAGGCCTTTTTCTCCCTTCTTTCCTTCTCTCTCCCTTCTCTTCTCTTTCTCTCTGTTTGCGTTAGTCTTCTAACGTTGAGTTCGGGTGCTTCAGCACTAGTGCGCTTGTGGCAGCTGCTTTTGATAGTGTAAATTTTCATTATATCTTTAATAAAAAGTTACTGATTTTTTTTCTTTGGGAAAAAAAATTAAATCCATACTAAAAATAAATTTATGAATATCTTATTAAAATTTACTTAATGAAACTTCATTCATATCAAATGCACTGTGTTGGAAATCTAAAAGGTGTTGCCACTTATATCAATCATTGTTACTGTAAAGTGAATGGGCTCATCCTTTTGGCCTTATGTACGTTCACACCTTTTCAGGTTAAATATTCCAAATTAAATATCTAGATGGGTTAGTAGTTGGGTCATATTATTGCCATTTACATAATATAACCTAATTCGTGTTCAATACGCCACATTGGGGATCTGAAAGGGAGTTTCGACTTACATCAATCATTGTTAGTGTAAAGAGAATTTGCTCATGAGGTTAAATATTCCAAATTAAATATCTAGATGGGTTAGTAGTTGGGTCATCTTATTGGCATTTACATAATATAACCTAATGCGTGTTAAATACGCCACATTGGGGATCTAAAAGGGAGTTTCCGACTTACATCAATCATTGTTAGTGTAAAGAGAAATTGCTTATCTCTTTGGCATTATGCACTTCACACCTTTCCAATGGTTGGGAGAGTGTAGTACTGGTAGACGAATTATTCTAATAAAAATGACAAAAATATGGTTGTAATTTTATTTATTTTAATAAAATTTTATAATACCATTATTATTTTATAATGATATATTTTATTATTTAGTATTTTATTTTATTATGAAAGGTATATTTCGTAATTTCTTTTAATTAAGTTCACTTTAAGTTTTACTTATTTCAATGTGAAACAGAAAGAAGGGAAAACTGTTATGTAATAATGATAGCACTTAAATTATAAGTATAATTCAAGATGTTAGGCTATGATTTAAGTATAAATGTTATATAAGTTACATATTAGTATTTTAAATAAAGTTGGATAATTGAATATGTTAGGCTATGATTTAAGTATAAATATCATGTAAGTTATATATTAGTATTTTAAGTAAAGTTGAATATAGGAGCGGAAACGAAGTGATCAGGTTTAATATAAGGCTCAAGGTTAATTGTTCATCTTGCTTAAGGTATTGTATTTATTGGGAAAAATTAGAAAATTAAGTTTGTGAATGATTTCAAAGAGACTAATATTTATAATGAGAAGACAAAAAAATTATATTACCACACATATTTGTAATTATGGATTTAATGATTAACAATATGTGTTTTATTGAGTCAAGAGTCTTATTTTACAACTTAGTATGAGAGAAATGTGGAAATGTGTAATTACCTCTACGTTCAACATGGATTTGACATATGTCCTTGAAAAAAATATTCTTTAAATTAAAAAATAATTTCAGCTATAATCAAAATTAAAAACGTCATTCTAATCTAACCTTGTTTTCTTTATTGGCTGTTGATATTACAACACATGGCATAGGAGATATGGTAAAAATATTTCACTCACTCTTATAACTAAAATATTACCATGTCTATATGAAATAAATTAATTTTATAGTAAGAATATTTCACTATAAATTTTATCTAAACTTTTAAAATAATTAAAACAAAAATACAACTAACATTATTTATATCTTATATTTTATATTAGATACATAATAAATGATAAAATACAACTAATAAACTTTATATTTTATATTTAATTAGATACATAAATAAATGATTTTAATATAATATTTATATGAGATATTAAAAAATATTATTAATAATTAAAAATTCACTTGCATCATAAACAAATATTTCAATTTATAAAAATTAAAAAGCATTGAAATTTATTTAAAAATATATAAATAGGATTTTTTCAATGTGACTAATTTAATTATAAATAAAATATCTTCAATGTTAATATTAATTACAAATTTTCAATGTTAACAAATTTACATGGTTAATATAATATATAATAATAATAATAATATAGATAGAATGTTTATATATTAGATAAAGTAATTGAAAAATTAAATTCTTATTGTTATAACATTTTAAATATAGTTATTTTACATTTTGGCACTTTTAATAAGAGTTCATTTTTATTTCCATGTATTCAAGTGATTTTCAAGGTGTTGAATTAATTGATGCATCAAAAAATAAAATTTATAAAATGAAAAATTATATAGTGAGAAATTCATACTGACCTGTCATAACCCTCTACACATTAAACAATACATAAAAAAAAAAAAAAAATTATTTAACCTATGTACCTAAACGGTAACTCCTTCCTTTCCAAGGTGAATGATGGTAAAGTTATTAATGAAATAATCCAGATTTACATATTGGCGGAAACATGAAAGTTTGGTTGTCCTTGGTTCATTATTCACTCAACACACGATACATAAATGCATCCGTAATTCTTAGGTTTTGGCGGCATTCGCTATGGCTCTGAGCTGGACAGCTGTCTCCTCGATCTGCACTCCCGATCTGCTTCGCTGATATTTTGGTTTGGTAGCGGTTGGATTAAATGCCACAGCTCCACCGCAGCCTCCTCGGGATTTCCACAGATTTTAGATGACTAGGATGGAGCCTGATAATCGGACGGTGTGTATTGAGTTACCTCGATAGCAGGGGTACTTAGGGTTTCATTTGTTCATCCTTGCGTTATTTGCAACGCTTCTCCCTCCAGATCGATGAGCAGCTTCTCCTGCTGGTGTCCCCTCCATACTCTGGTTCCAATGGCTTGGCCTTAGTCTGGTTCACCCCGTCAGCGTCCTCTGTTGCGTTGCAGTCATGGATTCTGTGGAAGGTGGCGCCATTACCAGCTTCCATTCTAGTCTCCATTCGGCCATCAGGTAATACCCTTCATCTCTAACGCATTTACTGTACTGGTTTTATTTCCCATCATAATTTATAAATGTGAATAACTGCCTAATTTGAATGTTGGCTTGGAACAGGGATACCGTCTGTCGAGACCCGCAGCGGCAAGGTGGCTACAGGGTTTCTGCCACCAACGTTCATCTTACAGGTAAGTGCTCTACATCCGTAGGAATTTGTTAGTTATTCTCATCTCTGGGTCATGCTTATTGTCCCTCTTCTTCTGTCAAGGTATTGTCGATTACTGTTTTGTGGCTTGGCATAAATGATTTTTCTCAGACAGAGTACCTCTTCTTGCTTGATGTTTTGACCTCGGCCCTGGAGGGTTAACCCAAGGATGCCGGATGGCATTTTTTTACCGCAGCTTGTACTGATTGGATATAATTTACATTTGCCTTTTGCTTACGGCTACCGAATCCTCTGAAATTGTCCGAGGAATTTCATTAGCTATGGAATCGAGTTCAGCACTCGATTAGTCCTTGTCTTCTATTGTATTTACACGGGTCTGTAATGATTTGGTGTCATTTGGCTACAGTTTATTTGTTATGGGTTCAGGGCTTGACCCGAGTTGCCGAACATGTCATCGTATGATTACTGTACTTAATACATTTGCAACTGATTTACATGTTAATGTTCTGTTGGTAATGCGGTATTGCTCTCCTACGAGCCACCGATTCTCTCC
The DNA here is from genome assembly GCA_000404065.3 of Pinus taeda. Classification (NCBI taxonomy): domain Eukaryota; kingdom Viridiplantae; phylum Streptophyta; class Pinopsida; order Pinales; family Pinaceae; genus Pinus; species Pinus taeda. The sequence goes on from APFE030994230.1 coordinate 144,569, forward strand.
ATGATTATATATATATGTTTATTTGGATTTATGAAAATGCTCGGTTGATCTTTGATGGCGGTCTTACTCCTTTATGAGCTGCCGACTTTTCTCATGGTTAGGTTATATATACATGTTTGCCATTTATGAGAATGCCCTGTTGACATTCGATGATGGTCTTGCTCCTTCATGAGCTGCCGACCTTTCTCGTGATTAGGTTATATATATACATGTTTATTGATTGCACAGGCCGCAATTTCTTGTATATATTTCCTTGTTTTCATCGTTTAAAGACCTTCTTTACAGAGTATGTTCATATGGTTCAATGTGTTATTCAATTCTTTTCACAGCGTAATACTCGTCTTTTCCCTTGGGCTCCATACTACCAGGTCGTAACCTCCTATGTGTTCCGCCAGTCCCCATGTTCATAATGTTGATATGTTCATTCAGTTTCATGGCAGCGTTTGAATTGTGATTTCGTTACAGGGTTTGTTCTGGCATCTGAAATATATAAAATTGTTGCTCCCGATAGGGTTTATGATGACATTACTGACATGGGTGTACATATTTTACAGTGTACAGTATTTAACATTCTAGCTAAGAATAGGATGTTTCTAGTAATGCAAATTCATCCTTTTTACTCTACTGTTCATTCTTTCGTTCGGTATTTGTATCGTTTATGCAGAATATAAGTCACTGCTTCCTGAGTCATCTTTATAGAGTATCATTTACTATTTTTTGAGTTATCTATGTGATACGGTTATGAACGGTTATGTCCCTGTTTTCGCACTCAGTCAATGACAATTAGGAACAGTTCTTTTCCTATTCTTGCATTTGATAAAATTATTGTTTCTCTCATTGTATACAATTTAAATCGTCAGAAATTATGATACTATATAAACGTTCAGTTTCTTAGTTCTCTAGTTTTTATATAGATAAACAGATGCACTATTCATTACCAGAGTCAGTTCAGTAATGCACTAGTTTCTAAATCACGACCTAATAATAACCTTACAGAATTTATAATTGAATTCTCAGAAATAAAGAATAATGTCTAACCTTTCAGGTTTTATGGAAAAATTTCCAGTAATACTGAGTATCAACTATACTTACCTGTATTTCCTCGTTCTCTATCCTCTGCGCTTCTATAGAATGTAGAAGATTATTTGATGGTTGCTATCCTCCCAGCCACGAGATCAGTCATCCGAACTGAATCTCTCCCCCAAGCTCTCTCGCCAGCCACAGCCCTCAGCAATCTAAAGCACACTTGTGCCTGTGCTATCTGGTCCTCACCAAATGTAGCACCCCTTCTCTTCTGCTTCAGTGCCTTCTCTTTTCTTCCCGTTTGTTCGTCTAACAACCCGGGTCTTTTCCTCTTTCCCCTTTTCTATGGGAAAGAGAAAAGCAGTTAGGGTTTCCCCTAGTATGCTGGCAACTGTTTCTTTTATTTTTAAGCGAGAAAAGAAAATAACTTTTCACATAAAGTTATTGTGTACATATATATTATGCAATCCATATTATTCAATTTTTGAACAAATAATATTTTCATCATTTTTAAGAAAATAATAATCTCTGTTTTATATTCACTTATAATGGTAAATAAACAATTTATTTACGTAAAATGTTTGGTCGTTACATCTCCTCCCCCTGAGATTGGACACCGTCTCGGTGTCTCACAGACCCGAACAGATCTGGATAGGTCCTTCTCATTAATTCCTCATCTTCCCAAGTGGCCTCGTCGGGCCCAAAATGTCGCCATTGAACCTTAACTTGGGTAATAACTCGTTTCCGTAGCTACACTTCTCTTTGGTCAAGAATGCTCAGCGGTTCGACCAAAACCTCTCCTTCCGGCTCGACCTGCAATACACAATTCCTTGAATTAGTTTTTTTTTCTTTCATATATAATTCTTGCTGAATTTTATCATAACAATAACCCACCTGTATCTCCTGCCATCAGATTACATGCTTAGGGTCATACACATATTTCTTTAGGACGGAAACATGAAACACGTTATGGATTCAGATGTGACTTGGCAGGGCCAGTTGGTAAGCTACTGGTCCGATCCTTGCTAAAATTTGAAATGGTCCACAATATCGGGGTGCCAATTTAGTGCACCCACTCCACTGCAAAGTACTTCTTTTCGCCTGAATTCGAATATACACATGGTTCCCAACCTAAAATTCTTTAAATCTTCTTTTCCGATCGGTGAAGTTCTTTTGCCTATCTTGAGCAGCTTTCAAATTAATACACACCCTCTTTACCATATCTTCTATTTCCTTCAGCATCTCAAGCCCTAGACTCAGTTTATCTTCTGGTCCTCCCCAACTGGTGGGTGTACGGCATTTCCGGCCGTACATAACCTCAAATGGGCTCATTTGCATTGAGGTATGGTAACCGTTGTTATATGCGAACTCTACCAGATGTAAATAATCTTCCCACCTTGTGGGTTGTTGCATGACATAAGCCCTTAACATATCCTCTACCATTTGATTCACTCGTTCTGTCTGCCCATCACTTTGTGGATGGTATGCTGTACTGAAATTCAGTTGAGTTCCTAATTCAGCAAACAATGTTTTCCAAAATGCTGATGTGAATTTCACATCACGATCGGAAATTATTGTTTTTGGAAGTCCATGTAGTTTGAATACATTCTGCATAAAAGTATGAGTGATCTGTGCAACTCTATATGTAGATTGCACAGGTATAAAATGTGCAGCCTTAGTTTGTCCACCACCACCAAAATGGAGTCATTATTCCTTTTTTCTCTGGGTAATCCCGTAATAAAATCCATGGAGATGATTTCCCATTTCCATTCCGGCATTGGCAGTGGTTGTAACAATCCTGCTGGATGTTGATGTTCTGCTTTAATCTGCTGGCATTCTAAGCACCGTGCTAGGTACTCGACAATGCTTTTCTTCATTCCTGGCCAGAAATATTCTTTCCGGATTGTTGTTATCATCTTTTGATAACCCGAATGACCCGCGTAATGGCTGACATGAAATTCATCCATAATCAGATTTTTAATTCTGCTTTGATTAGGCACATACAATCTTTGTTTGAAATAGATCATTCCAGCATTATCTAATTCACATTCTTGTTGGCTGTCCTCTCTAGCAGATTGTTGTATTTGCAATTTTAACCGCTGATATTCAGTGTCTTGCTCTGCAATTTCCTTTATAATTTCCAGAAAGGGACTTTTCCACCCACTAATGGAAACTTCATACAAATTTTGTATTTTCCAGCTCAAGGCGTCTGCCACTCTACTTTCCTTCCCTTGCAAATGTTTTATATCGAAGTCAAAGCCGCTTAGAAAGTCCACCCACCGTGCTTGCCTAGCGTTTAAGGTAGGCTGGCTGAAATAATTGGTCAAGCTGTGATGGTCGGCAAGTAGCAAAAATTTCCTGCCCATGAGATAATGCCGCCACATCTTTAGGGCATGTATAATGGCAGCCAAGTCTAAGTCATAAGCAGAATATTTCTACTCATGTTCTTTTAATTTTCAAGACTCGTAAGCAATTACCATGCCTTCTTGCATCAAGACCCCTCTCAATCCTTCTTTACTAGCATCCGTACATACTACGTAATCCTTATTAGGATCATCTATACTCAAAATAGGCGCTGTGGTGAGCAGATGTTTCAATTGCTCGAAACTTTTCTGGCAATTTGGGGTCCAATGAAACAATTTTCCTTTCTTCTGCAGTGAGGTAATGGGAAATGCCACCTTAGAGAAACCTTCCACGAATCTCCTATAATACCCAGCTAATCCCATGAAGGATCGAACGTCTGCTACATATTTTGGAACAGGCCATTCCATTATAGCTTTTATCTTTTCCGGATCCACTGCAATTCCATCCTTTGTGATCACGTGACCCAAATACTGAATTTCTTCTTTGAAGAAGTCACACTTACTAAACTTAGCGTACAACTGATGTTCCCGAAGGGTCTGTAATACCATTCGGAGATGTTCATGATGTTCTTCGATGGTGCGTGAATAAATTAATATATCATCAATAAATATCAGCACGAACTGATCCAAATAAGGATGGAAAATACCGTTCATTAAACACATGAAGGTTTCCGGGGCGTTGGTGAGCCCAAACGGCAAGACCACAAATTCATAGTGTCCATACCTTGTTCTAAAAGCTGTTTTTGCAATGTCTTCATCTTTAATTCTGATCTGGTGGTAGCCTGATCGTAAATCGATCTTAGAGAACACTATTGCGCCTTTTACTTGATCGAACAATTCATCGATCCGTGGAAGAGGATACTTATTTTTGATGGTCAACTTATTCAATTGTCTGTAATCGAGGCACATCCGGAGGGTGCCGTCTTTCTTCTTGACAAATAATACTGGGGCCCCCCATGGAGACACACTAGGACGGATGTAATTCTTGTCTAGTAATTCTTGCAACTGCATTTTTAATTCTGTCAACTCAGGTACACTCATTCTGTAGGGTGCTCGTGATACTGGTGCGGCCCCTGGTACCAACTCTATAGTAAAATCTATGTTTCTTCATGGTGGTAGTCCAGGAATCTCCTCTGGAAACACATCTATAAATTCTTGTATTACAGGAATATTATTCAAAGATGCTGATTTATCCTTAGAATTTGCATAACCCACTTGGATGGCATACACTTGACAACCTTTCCGTACACATTTTACCAATTGGTTTGCAGTTATCGGTCGGACCTGCACTGGTCGCTTGATTCCCTGCATTTCTTTTCTGTTTCCTTGTTGATCTCTGTAATAGATAATTTTGGTTTTGCAATCAACTAATGACCAGTGTTTCTCCAGCCAGTCCATATCGATTAGAATATAATAGGAACCTAGAGGCAGTATGTTCAGGTCAGCTGTTATTGGCTGGTTTGCTATAGTAAAAGAGAAATCGTTGATCTTGGCTGTTACCCGTCGCTTGGCTCTGGTAGCTAATTGCACTAGCCATGGGTTTTTAAATTTAGCAGATTGTAAATTACAACGTTCCACTACTTTTGGGTTCACATAGCTTAGCGTGGCCCCGGGATCAATTAAAACAGATATGGTAAGGTTTGAGATTTTACCTTCGAACTCGACCATGGTTGGTTGATATTCCGCCTGTCGGTCTTCCAAAGCCACATTGATTCTGGGTACACTTCGACCCACTTCGCCAATGGTTGAGGCTTCGTGAATTTGGGATAACTGTTCAGTCCCTTTTCGCTGTGGGCAATTTTTAATGTAGTGGGGTCGCCCACAAACCCAGCACTACACAGGGGGCCTTGCTGTCCCTTCATTGTCCAATCTAATTTGCTGTTCACTAGCTTTGGACTCATTTGCATATCTAAACTTAGATGCAGTTCTTGTTGCAAATCTGTTGTTTGTTCCTTTGCCAATTCCTTTATTTCCATTGCTGTGATTTCCTTTGTTGTTTCCAACTGTCTTAAAACCCTCCTTCTCATTCCATTTCCTGCTAGCAGTTTCCCCTTTCTGTTTACCTTGCTGATAGCAGATTCTAGCCTTGCGGATTACTTCATCCATTGATTTTGGATTGTCAAATTCAATCCTTTCCCGTATATATTGGGGTAAACTGCTAATGAATCACTGCACTTTCGCTTTTTCCTCTCTTATATATGGCACGTAGCGGAGTAGGGAAGTAAAACGGGTGACGAATTCATCCATAGTCTGCTGTCCCAATCGCAGATCATGGAATTCTCTGGCTTTTTCATCATAGAAGCGTTCAGTTAAATACCTCTCTTTAAAGAACCTTTGAAAATTGTCCCATGTTATGTTTTGCTCGGTAACCCCTTTTACGATCTTCACCTCCTCCCACCATAAGGTGGCCTTTCCTTGTAATTAAAAAATAGCCAGTCATGCTTTAAGATTGTGGTCATATTCATAAAGCTGAAAATACTTATTCATATTGATTAACCATGCTTCAGCTGCTTCCTCTTGTTCTCCATCAAAATATGGTGGCTTAATCTTGCGGAATTCCCCTTGTAATTATACCCTTTCTCTTTTCGAGGTTTGCTGTTCAAATGCATTGTCGAAGCATTCCTCCTGCTCCTCCGATCCTTCGGGGGGTATGTGATGGTTCTGTTCTTCAGACATTCTTTGCTGTTCTGCACTAGGATTAACTGGTAGTTGATTTTGTCTGTCGGACAAACTTTTCAAAATTATTTCTTGTTCCATCGTTAATCGGGCATTATCTTCTCGTAGTCGTGCCATCTCATTTTTCAGCTCCTGTACTGTCTCCAGAATGGCTTGATTTGTGATTCGGGCTTCTTCTCCAAGTTGTACCCACAATTCTGGGTTATTTTCTGAGCCGGGCACGCGCTGTCCCATTACAGGTCGTCGTGGTGTATTCTTTGCCCTCCTCATGTCTTTTGTTGTCAGAATCTGATCCTGTAAAAAAAAATGTTCAAGGGTAATAATGAAAATGACTATTTGTTAATCCAATTACTACAGTGTCCATTCATTATTGTCTTACCCAGAGGCCACAATGTTGTGTCTGGGCTCTGATACCATATGTCATAACCCTCTACACATTAAACAATACATAAAAAAAAAAAAAAAAAATTATTTAACCTATGTACCTAAATGGTAACTCCTTCCTTTCTAAGGTGAATGATGGTAAAGTTATTAATGAAATAATCCGGATTTATGTATTGGCGGAAACGTGAAAGTTTGGTTGTCCTTGGTTCATTATTCACTCAACACACGATACATAAATGCATTCGTAATTCTTAGGTTTTGGCGGCATTCGCTATGGCTCTGAGCTGGACAACTTTCTCCTCGATCTGCACTCCCGATCTGCTTCGCTGATCTTTTGGTTTGGTAGCTGTTGGATTAAATGCCACAGCTCCACCGTAGCCTCCTTGGGATTTCCACTGAGTTTAGACGGCTAGGATGGAGCCTGATAATCGGACGGTGTGTATTGAGTTACCTCGATAGCAGGGGTACTTAGGGT
>APFE030994230.1:176034-192900 GCA_000404065.3 Pinus taeda
CCAAGGGTGCTTTTGCCCTTATACTCTTTCCTGCTGGAAAGCTTTCTTTGTGCTGCTTGCCCAAGATGCAGCCTTCACAAAGGCTGTCCGGTTTTTCAATCAACGGCAATCCCTTTACCATTCCTTTTCTCTGCAACAAATTCAGGCCTCCGAAATTGAGATGTCCAAATCTCAAGTGCCACAACCAATTCTCATCTTTCACTTGCTCCTGAAAAACTTCTTGTGTTACAGCTGCAATAGTTCTTCCTTCCTTCAAATTTGCCCTAAGTTTGAGAGGAAACATTCTATTGCTGGTCATCTGCACCTGTGCAATAATCTTCTTACTTGGAGGTATATCTGTGATTGTACACATATCATCTTTGAAGAACACGTTGTAACCTTTGTTAATGAGCTGCCCAATGCTCAAAAGATTACATTTCAGCCCAGGTACATAGTATACCTCTGGCACAGTCATTTGTTCTCCATTTCTTGCTCGGATACTGACGTTGCCTTTACCCTTGACAGCTATCTTACTATCAGTCCCTGTTGTTACCTCAGATTTCACATCTTCATCCAGATTGGCAAACATTGCAATATTTCCAGTCATGTGATTACTACAACCTGAGTCTAAGAACCAAACATCTTCTTGTTTGTCTTGTGCAATGTTACATGTTAACAACACATTCTTTGAGTTCTTATTTTCTTCATTTGCAAAATTAACATTCTGCCTACTATTCATGTCATTTTGTTTTCTCCTACATTCATTGGCATAGTGCCCATATTTCTTACAATAATGACATTGGACTTGGGATTTGTCATACCTTTGTCCATGAGCTTGCTGTTTGCTTGAACCTTCATCTTGGTTCTGATTGCAGCTCCTTCCGCTTGTGCTTGCAGGATAATATCTGCCTCTGTTTTGGCTTCTTCCACGACCTCTGTTATTTGCTCTACCTTGGCCTTTTCTTTGGCTGAAAGACATCTGAGTCTTGAATGCTTGCTCAAGAGAGGAATCTGTTCCTCTACTCAGTCTGTGTTCATGAGACATAAGAGAAGCACTCAGTTCATCTACCGTGAACTGTGAGAGATCTTTAGTTTCTTCTATTGCTACTACAACAGCTTCAAACCTTGAGGGTAAACTTCTCAAGATTTTCTCTACGATCCTTCTTTCTTCAAGGATTTCACCATGAGATCTAATCTAGGTTATCAGCCCAATAACCTGAGTGAAGAATGAATCTATTGTATCAGATTCCTTCATGTTGAGTGTTTCAAAGTCTTTCCTCAACATCTGCAACTTTGCAGTCTTCACCTTCTCCATGCCTTGATAGGTAGTTTTGAGAATATCCCATGCCTCCTTAGATTTCGTTGCTGCTGCAATCTGTGGAAAGACACTTTCATGTATTGATTGGAAGAGGAAAAAGAGGGCTTTGGCATCCTTCTTCTTGTCACTCTTCAACTGGCCTCTTTCTGCTGCTGTCAAAGCAGCTAGTGCTGTTGCATCTGCAGGTTTAGCATAGCCAATTTCAACCAGCTCCCATATTCCTTGAGAAGAAAACAATGCTTTCATTTTTATGGACCAATAAATGTGATTTTTTTCATTAAACTGTGGCAGTTGGGAATTTTTCAAACCTGTTCCAGCATCTGCCATCTGAACGCTGTATAGGTAAAGAAGAGATACTGACTGTAAAAACTAAAAACAAGCAAAAACTTTCTCTGCTGGAAAAATCTGCTCTTTAAACTTCTTACAGCTCCTACAGTGAAAAACAAACTCTGTTTTTCACTCACTGAGTGCCTAGACTAGTTCTGATACCATGTTGGAATTTTATGGTGATTTCAAACACAAAAGATCAGAGAATAACGCTCTGATATCATGATGGAATTTTCTGCTAAATTCCTTAACAAACAGACAACACGAAACTGCTCTGTTTCAACACAAAAAACTGATAATTTCGTTTTCTGGACTTGGTGTTGTAGCAACAGGATTCTGGTGTTGCAACAACAGGAAATAATACTCTGTTTCTGTTAACACAGAAAAAACAAAAAACTGCTTACTGGAAACTGTGTTGCGGCAACACTGTTTGGTGTTGCAGCAATGCTGCTCGTGGTGTTGTAGCAACGCGAGTTTTGACGTCAAGCCACTCGGTGTAACGACAACACGTTTTTGACGCTATGTCACTTTAAGAAAATTGACGCTTTGGTGTTACATCAACTAAATCAAGTTGGCGTCAAATCACTAATAGACATACAGAGTGAAATCAAAGTGTTTTTGACACTTGGTGTAACAGCAACAAAAAATCAGCAAAACAGTAAACTTGTATTCATGAACAGTAAACAAAACTAATATAGTAAACTTAGCTGTTACAAGAGGAACACTTCAGTTCCAGAAATCGATTTTCTATCTCAGAAAATCGCAGGTTCAGCACTGCTGTGCATTTATAGAAGAGACACACACTTGTTCTTCTAACCTTCACTCTTTTCTCTCAGAGTACAAAAACAGAACTGCTGTTCAGAAATTTCTTATACTCACATAGAAAACAAAACTGTTGTTCTTTTTCTGCTTACACCTTCTTGCACTTGAAAACAGAACTATTGTGCGTTACATTTATAGGAAAAATAAATATCTGAATTAAACAATAAACTAAACAAAATATCTGTTGATGTTTATCTTTGTATTTATTGGAGAAGGCGGTGATGCCTTTTCAGCAAAAATAAGACGGTTGTCTGCAGGGGATTTAATTTCTGAATTTAATGCTCAAAAATATTAGAAGACTTTGCGGCACCGAACAATCTGAACAATCTGAAATAACTGCTGTAGATCAAATCTTTGTTCAGCATTTATGTGATGCAGTTGGAATTAAATTCCAACAAAAGTAATGCATAAATATATTTTTTTGAGAGGAAAAAAATGATTTATATAATATACTGTACGTGTTCAAAAAAAATCAAAACATACTTTAGACTAGTAAGAGAGTATGCTCCTCCCTATTCAAAATAATACATAAGTCTCTCAGAAATATCTATTGTTCTCAATTATGCTGCCCATCTACTATTAATATAAATAGACATAGTAGTATCAAAATGTTTCTACAAATTACGTTATTATATAAACAGTAAACAAAAAAACTAGGGGAGTTGGATCGTGCCTTCCTGTTTGATAGTATTTTCCTCCGGATACCTGTAATGCATATAACGTGCACCTTCGTTTAGACTTTTTTTTACAGTGAATCAACAACAAAATTCGACTTCTAGTAAATGTGTGGGAAGCAAATTTGCTAAAATGACATCCTGAGAATGCTGATGTGGTTGATCCAACCGCCTAGATTAAGAGGAGTGAGATCAATGTAGCTCAATAAGCCATCAATGATCTTAGAATCTCCATGGGTATAGATTTGGTACAATAAAATGCAGGTTTGACATTTCGGGTGAACTATGGAGAGTGGAAATGGAAGCTAAGCGAATAGACAAAAGATTATGAAATGGGCAATTACGTGGAGGGCATTTCAATATGGCGTGTGGAGAATAGGAATGGAAAAACATGTAGAAACACTTTTACAATGGCAATGGAAGAACATGTGGAAAGATTTTTAAAATAGAAATGAAAAGAACACACAAGAAGATGACTGAGAAATAAGATTTCTAAAATAGAAATGAAAAAAACACACACAAGAAGATGACTGTGAAATAAATCTCAATCATCAATTCATCTATTTTTCTATGAGATTAAAAATATTTCATCGACATTAAATTTAAACCCTACACCAACTTTTTCTCCCTAATATAAAAGCTCTATTCTGAAATATATATGCTTAAACATCTCCTCGTCCCGTGAAAGGTTGCAATGCCCACATTGCATGGAAATGGTTCACCCGCATGGGATTTTTCATTGATAATGTAAAAATGTTTGAATCTCTTCAAATATACCACGGTAATGGTTCACCCACATATAGTCCTAATCGATATGATCTAATTCCCATCCACCTTCCATCGATATAGTCCTAATACGATGATTGTCAACCTCTCCGAGGCTGGCCTTCCAAATCTTCTGGGATACTAGACTATCGATATTTGGTTGAAAACAAAGTACTCGAGGAGCAGGCTCAGCCTGCCATGAACACCTCGACACCTATGTGGGATTTGCACTTATTCTGGTGATATCCAATTTCTAACATGTGCATTTAGTTGAATTTTTGAATTACATTACTATTAAATATTTTTTGATAGACAATTTTTTTGATGGAACTTTTTTTATTCAACAGTTCGTTTTAACTGGATTAATAAAACCATGGACTAAATATATGTACCGTTTTTATTTATAATAAAAACAATATTTTTCTTCTAAAAATATATATAATATTAAAATTTAAATTCCCACTAACTTTACCAGTATAATTATTTTCCTTACATCTGTATCTTAACGTATCACATTTAACAGCCATTTAATTAATATATTTAGGATCATTCAGCAGCCATTTATCTATATCCTAACATATCATATATAGCAGCTATTTAACTAATATACTTAAGACCATTCATTAGCCATTTATTAATATATTTAGGACAAGTTGTAAACATTGTTTAAATAGACGTTATTGCTGTCTATAAATAAAAGTTCTGCTTCCCGTTCTCTTCATCGCGGCCATATCCACATTTCAAAACTCATTAGCAATGGGGACAAATGAAACTGAACAGTTATAAATTATATTTAAAACTAGTGCAGAAAATAATAGAAATTTTAGTAAAAAACCTAAAATATAACTGTCAAACTTTAAAATTTTAGATAAAGATCTTATTTATATCAGTACAATAGTGAAAAAAAAATATTATAATTACACAAAATATTATGATTACACCTTGTGGATCGTATGCTCATCTCATAATGGATACCAAAATTTGGATAGATGCGAAATTTTGGAAAGAGATATTTAAAATCGTACCAGAGATTTATCAATAATGAGATGAGTAACTTGAATTACAAGGGACAAAAATTCGAATTGTTAGGAATTCCTAGTTTATATACCCATTAATGCAATAGCAAGGGATACCAGAATTTGGATAGAGCCCTTTAAAATCGTATCACAAAGATTTATCAAATGGGATGATTAAACTGAATTACAAAGTACAAAATTTTGAATTATTAGGAATTGGACCGTGAAATTTATTTTATTTCACAATTTATATGTCGATTAATGCGGTCTGGCTGTATGTGTTTATAATTAGATTTAAACAAGTACATTATCTAGGTGTCTACATATATGACCTAGATTATAGATCCATTAATACTGTCCCCCTGTATATGCCCATAGTTAGATTTAAACAACTACATTATCTAGTAGTGGACATATGCAACGGAACCATATTAATGGACCTATGGCCTGTTAAATATTGGTTGCTGAGTTAGACTAGAAAGGACAATGTGCTGGGGATTTTATTGGCAAGTTGAATGATTCATTGGGTGTTGAGGCCAGTTGGATATTTAATCATGTGGGCATAGCTCCAGGTGATGACAGTGGAGTTGGTCAAAAGGTTAATCATGTGGGCATATCCCCAGGTGATGACAGTGGAGTTGGTCAAAAGGATATTCTTAGTGTAAAGAACCTACAAATTAATTTGGAAATAATAGAAGCTAGGAAAACAGTGGAAATTTTGGCGCAATTTTTTTTGAAAATCTAGATTATAACTATCAAACTTCAAGATTTTCAATGCCCTAAAACTCCCTAACAATGTTAAATCTATTTCTACCAATGTTAAATCTATTTCTACCGTAGTATTTTTTAATATTGTTTTACCCATTCCTCACAAAAATTCTACTATCCAGAGAAATTTGAGTATCTCTAGACAATGTCAAAAAGATGTGCCGTACTTACCAAGCCACGGTCGCTATCTCATGCATATTAGAATTTCCAACTAGTGTTTACCTGTCTTTCATATATGACAGTCTAGTTGTTATGTCATCGGAACTTGTTCGCTCAATTGTTTTTAGCTGTAGTAATATGCTGCAATCTTCAAGTTGTATCACCATTGACATCCGAGCTTGTACGCTCGATTGCGAACTTTGAGTTGTGAATTTAGAACTTACAACATGTCCACAACACCCTTCTGTTGATGGGCAATTCAAGACGAGGTTTTTCGAATGTACTAACGCAGTTATTTTTAATTTTCAAATAATTTTTTCCACGATTAGCTTCAATTAAGTTAGGTGATCATTTTAATATTAAATGGAAGGACAATTTGTAAATTAAATTAATGGAGTGATTGTAATTGATTACATATGTAATTCTTTCCCATGAAAATTATAATTTAAATTTAATAAAATAAATTTTATAAAACAATTATCTAATTTTAATTATTAATTTATTTAATATTAAGAATTTATATACCATATCAATTTCTTTTTTTTTTAAGTGAAAAGAGAGATTTTTTTCCAGATTATTTTTTATAGATGGAGAGTAATGGATCTAGACTAATACTATCTCTATATATATATTCACATGAAATATTTTTATTTATTATTCACATTATCCATATATATATATATATTTCGGTTTGCATACATTTAGTTACTCTATTTTCAATATTTTCTAAAATATTACATATCATCGAGCGGTGTGACTAGTTCGCCAAAGAACCTGCCAAAGCATTGTTGTTGTGCAGGTCACAGGTTCAAAACTTTGTCTTACTCATGGGTTGTGCTTCAGGCGTCATTACTCCAATGATTAAAAAAAATCAAAAATCCATATTAAGCTTTGAGAGAATTACAAATCTCTCGCATACATTGAATCGGAAAGGTTCAAAACTTTGTCTTACTCATGGGTTGTGCTTGAGAATCATGCTTGAGAGTCTGCGCCATTACTCCAATGATTAAAAAAATGAAAAATCCATATTAAGCTTTGAGAGAATTAAAAATCTCTCTCATACGTTGAATTAGAAAGAAATTATTAATGGAATGAAAAGATTTCAATCTCTATCTATATTTCATGATAAAAAAAAAATACTCAACCACCAATGATTAAAAAAAATGAAAAATCCATAGTAAGCTTTGAGAGAATTACAAATCTCTCTCATACATGGAATTAGAAAGCAATTATTAATGGAATAAAAAGATTTCAATCTCTATCTATGTTTCATGTTAAAAAATATTAAGCTTTGAGAGAATTACAAATCTCTTTCATACATGGAATTAGAAAGCAATTATTAATGGAATAAAAAGATTTCAATCTCTATCTATTGTTCATGTTAAAAAAAATTACTCACTTCCATATTGAAATATTGTATTTATAACCCATGTTAAACTTTTATTTATTATTGATATTTTTAAAATCTTATATGTAACAAACATTTACATTAATATATAGATTATATTATATATATATATATTATATTATATATATATTATATATATTTTAAAACAATGTATCAACCTACACCATTCCATATCAAATTAATTCACAGGATTTAAATTGAATCCTGAGGTGATTAAAGTGTTAAAGCCTGGTTACGGATGGCATATGGCTCTTCACCTTATCATTTCATATTCATGTTAGTCCTATCTACAAGTATTTTAATGGCGTTGTTGTGCTATTCAACAACACCCCATTTGTTAATAGTTGTAGTCAATATTACATTAATAAATGGGGACCCTTTAAAAAATCTTTTCTTAAGGTATTTTTTTTAATTAATTTTGGAATAAAACAAGATTTCAATCAAATGCCTTTTTCAAAAGAACTAGTAAATCCTTGCCTTTCCCACATATTGCATGATTAAGCATGATTCAAAGCCTTGCTAACCCACCAAACCTAGTGAAAAGCAATCAAAGAAGGACTTTATGCTAAAACGCTTTGACACTATTAAGTTTCTTATATAAACTAGGTCCTTAGGTATTTCTCTTCAAAACTAAGTCTCACATCGCATATCGCTATTTGCAGAAGGCATGCCTTAATAAGTTACCTAAAAAAAACGAAATGAAAAATTGCGATCACATCATTTCCCTTACTGCATCACATTTCGAGCATTTCAAATAACACCACAAACTTACCACCCATCGAAATTGTGAAATGCAATCAAGATCTGGACCCACTCCCGACTTACATTACAAGCAAATGTTCAGGTCTGCGGCTTAGTAAAAAGTTCCTTAAATAAAAGACCTAACAAATGAGCTATGTCTTAGAAATAATGAAAAGCGGCTCGCATATCACATCTCACATCTCGCAAAAAAATAAGAGATGATAAAGAAAGAAAAAAAGGAATAATGCGATTTGCGATATTGCTTCGCAAATCGTAAAATGGGCATTATCGCAATTCAAAGGCTCGCCACCCTAGAAGCTTTCTTCCCGATTTATGATGCAGACATTTATGAGCCTTAAACCTAAGAGATAACAAACATTAGTGGGAATTTAGCGAAGCTTAATGGCATTTATGTGTGAAAATTCATTTAACGTGATATGATATCTTCTTACTTGCATTCAAATAAAACTCCTTTTACCACCTTTACAAGTTGTCTGTATTATTCCATTTCATGCTCACTGTTACCTCTGAATATCCAATAGCTACTATCTTTCTCTACTTTCAAGAACAATCAACAGAACAAATCTTTGGGAGCGATGGTGAAGAAAGGCAAAGTAGTCATGTTTGGGAAATCAGAAATAACTTCTCTATTTTCAGACACTACATGCAACAGAGATAGATGAACCTCTGCATGGGAAACCATGTATAATATCTTAGAAGGAGAGGAACCAAGGCTTCTGGAGACAAAGATCACAATTGATGGTCATGATTCCTCAGATGCCTCCATTTTTGAGACGGCATGCTCATTTTTGCATCGCATAGCTATGCGCCCAAAAATAATCCCTCATACAGATATGCTTAAATGGGTTATTGATGAAGCCGATATCTCAAATAGAGAATTCTAGACCAGAAGCCAAGACGTTATGCGATATTTTATGCTAGACAGCTTATGACTTATGTACCACCTATGAGGGCCACAAGTCATCTACAACAAATAGCTCATTAAGAAGTTTTCCAAAGAGAATGAGGACCCAATAGATTGCACTCGGACCTGGTCAAACAATGAGGGCAAAATCAAATAGGACACAAACGGTATGTACTCTACTGCGTCTATTTCTCCCCCATATAGTTTTGTAGTGGCCATGCTATGTAGGACGTTTGGAAAGCCTGATAGCACTAAATTTTCTGAGGAATGACTGCCATTAATAGACATAGGCATAAACACAACTATAATGAATTGGGCCAAAATTTTGTTTGATAATTTACAAAAGTCAATAATCGATTATAGGAGTAAAAGGAGTGTCTCAATGAGGGTTTACCTTCCATTTTTTATGAGTGCCTATGTGATGGATGCAATTTGTTTTGGTTCGAAATTTCCTATCATAGGATGGAAGTGGATTCTACAAGACCCACTTCCCATTCATATATACCATAAAGACATGTGGGAATCTCAGTTTCACCCACATTTTTACAAAATTTGTCATGATTTCATGCTCCCTATCCACAAAGAGATTTATGACTGAGACGTCCCTAGGTTTTCCAAAGAAGTTGAGGTAGATATCCTCCAAGTGGCTAGATGGTTTAGAGAGGAAAAAATCATGTATTGTTGGCATTATGGCAGGTTTGGCACTATGGCATAGGTGTTGTCCTTGATGGCAACTCACTCTGGTGACAAATCTGAATTCAGGCACTCAGGAAGAAGAAAAAGATATATACGCAAGTTCACCTTGATGAAGCCACGTATACATGTGGGTTAGACGTTCGGAAGTCGCATATGCATACACACGCACTTTCACGCAAGGAAAAGCGCTTTCATGTGGGAGAACTTATGTTTGGTCCATGGTATTTAGTCCTTGGTATTTGAACCTATGGTTTTGGACCATGGTATCTCGTCTGAGGTGTTGATCTCAAGTATTGGGTCCATGGTATTGATTTCTTATGGTTTTGGACCGTGGTATTATGAAAGGCCTCAAACTATAAAAGAGGAAGGAGATCATTAGGCCAGGGTATGATCTGAATTATTGAATATATGATTGGGGTCATGGTGGAGAGCTGGATCTAAACGAAGGAGGAACCTAAGCGCAAAGAAAATGATAAGTTCTCTTGATGGGACAAAATCTTAAGGCTTAAGTTATAGTATCTTTGTACGATTTTGATCTGTTATATATGGCGCCCGTTTGATCTATAAATCTGATAATCTGGGTTAACTAATATCTTAACATTTGAAGGGATAAATTATCTTTATAGATCTGTACGCAGGTTCAGTGAAGCGAAGGCGCATATACACGCAGTTTCTATAATTCAAAAGAGCGTATATGTAGGTTGATCTTAACACAGAAGCGTATACACACAGTTTCTGTAAGTCAAAAGAGCGTATGCACAGGTTGATCTTAAAACAGAAGCGTATGCACGCAGGTTTCTGAATATTGAAGTAGAGTACGTCTCTTAATTTATGTTCTAACTGCTTCTGTTGATTATTGCAGTGATCTAGGTTCAGAATTCGTGTATGGTTACTGTTACTGTGTTCTGGGTACAACTGTCAGAGAAGTGTTTTATTAATTATATATTGGGTTGTCCAAAGGAGATTGATTGTTGCAGATGTTATTCATGGATCCAGTCTGAAAATTTATGAAACGTGGTCCTTGGAAGATAAAATAAGGTTGAAGCCTTCAGTAGGTCAGCACCTACGTACTAGTAGTTCAGCTAGTACAAGAGCTAAGGGGGTTGTAGTTCCCTTCTAGGAGAAGCTGGAGAACGAGAGAGGGTTGTAGCTCTCTGCAAGTTGCAGCCTGCGTACTGGTAAAGGACTGCATTAGTACATAATCATTGTAAACGGAAATTTCTAATTGAAAAAGATAGAGACGAATTGCAGCAGGTGGTTTTCACCCACATTGAATTTCCACCTTATATCTTGTGTTCCTGTGTGTGATTCTCTAATACTCTGTTGTACCGTTCTTGGTTACTATTTACATAGTTTTGATGCACAAATTAATGATCAACATCTGTAGAATAAACTGAATTATAAGTTTGCATGGCATACGCTGGTTTCCTTATCTGAAGTTGCGTATATACGCGGTTTTATCTAACTGAAGTAGTGTATATGATTTGAACATAAAATGAAAAATAATTGATTTGATAATACTGATTCACCCCCCCCCCCCTCTCAATATTATTTCCAACAATTGGTATCAGAGCAGGGTCCTTCAGAAGAAGCTTGATCGCTTGAAGGAAGATCTATCATTATGAGCAACTACGAGAGAGAAGCATCGATCAGGCCACCAATTTTTGATGGGACCAACTTCGTCTATTGGAAGGTAAGAGTCACAACCTATCTTCAATATCTTGGTACAGAAGTCTAGGATATCATAGATACAAGGTACACTTTTCCTTCAGCAACTCCTACAGATCTGGTTGAAAAGAAGCAGTTTGAAACAAATGCAAATGCTGTCAATACTCTATTAGGATGTCTATTGCAATCAGAATTCGTCAAGGTGATGCAGTAAAAACCGCAAAAGAAATAAGGGACAAGATCATTCTGAGCTATGAAGGAGATGAACAGGTAAAACAATCAAAACTTCAAACCCTGAGAATTCATTATGAAAATATCAAAATGTACAATGATGAAAGTGTGGCTAACTATTTCCTACGTATAGATGAGATTGTTAATTGTAGGAAAAACTTGGGTGAAGAAATAAAAGAAGTTGTTGTGGTTGAAAAGGTTCTAAGATCTCTATTCCCTAAGTTTGAATCAAAGGTTTCTGCAATTGAAGAAAACGAGAATCTACAAAAAATTACCATGTCGCAGCTACACGGAATTCTAACTGCTTACGAAATGAGGAAAGGAGGACCATCATATAGAAGAGAAGATGCATTCAAGGCTTCAAGCATAGGAGATTACTATGAGTGAGGACATATGTCAGAAGAAGAGGAAGAATCAAATTTTGTCAAGAACCTCCAACAGGGTGCTGGAAGATTTAGAAGTAAGTTAACTTTCAAATGCTTTGCTTGCGGAAGAGTCGGTCACTATGCTCCCAAATTTCCCCATAAAGATAACCTTGGCAAAGGTAAGGAACCTGTTAGATGGAACAAGAAACAAAATGTAAATAAGAAAAGCTATTACACTCATGAAGACAGTGATGGACTTTCAAATAGTGATGAAGATGAATAAGGTAATAACTATAGACTTTTAATGGCTTTTGAAGATGATGATTTCATGGATGCTATAGATGAGGAAGGTCTTTATGAAGAAATTTCTAAAATCAAAATTTGTTTAGAAGAGAAAAATATGATTATTGATACTCTACAATTCCAACTGGTTGAAAGGGAAAAACATCATGAAAAGTTAGAATGCGAAATTGTGGGACTTAGAAAAGAGATTGAGAAAACAAAAACTCTTAATATTAGATTTGTTAAAGGATCTAAAACACTAAATGAGATTATCAATGTGCAGCGTTCTCCTCTAATCAAGACAGGTCTGGGATATAATGAAGAAGCATCTCAAACGCAAAAACCGTCCACCTCCAAAAGTTATCTTGATGCAACAAGGAGGAGTGAGGAAAGGCCCAATAGAGATCACCAGGTAAATTAGGGACAATTTACCTCAAAAATAAACAAAGACTACTAGGTAAATCGAGGGCAATCCACCTTAAGGATGAACAGAAGCTACAAACAGCCACAAGTAAAACCTTCTCAATTTGCCTCAAGAATGGATGACAGTAGAAACCACAAATGTTTGGCTGGCAGATTTGATAATCGTAGGAGCTTCTTCAATGGCCAATGCTTCTCTTTTCATAACTTTGGTCACAAAGCATCTCAATGTGTTTCCTATAAGATAATCATGACTAGAGAAGCTCAAAAACAAAGATGTATGATTGAGATCAAGAAAAGAACCTACAATAACTTTTCTGCTCTTGAAAATGAAATAGAATGTTCTATTTGTAACAAATTTGGTCATGAAGATTCTGAATGCAGGAGCAGGTTTCAGCACACAACTCAAAAGGAACAAGCCTCAAGTGCCAAAACATGGAGAATGAAAGAACCACAACCAGAAAGATGTGGTATAGCCTTATATGCGGAAGGGCAAGAAAATCAATGGTACATTGACAATGGATGTTTGAAACATATGATGGGTGATAAGGAAAAACTTTAGTCATATAGTGCCTTAGAGAAGGAGAAGAAGGTCTCATTTGGAAATGACACCCCTACGCTCATAAAAGGTAAAGGCTCTGTTCAGTTGAAAGAAAAGGTCAAAGCTGGAAATGTGATGTATGTTGATGGCTTAAAATATAATCTATTGAGTGTCAGTTAGATGTGTGATCAAGGAACTAAGGTAATATTTCAGTCAAATGGATGTAGTGTTCGTGATCTTGATACAGGAAAAATAGTGATCGAAGGCATCAGAACTCCAAATAATTTATACATATTCAAAGAAGGACAACATCAATGCTATCTAAGCAAGAATGATGAACACTAGCTATGGCACTGGAGATTGGGGCACCTAAGCTTCTCATAAATAAGGAAAGCATGCAAATACAAGGCAGTTTGTGGTCTTCCAGACATCAGAATTCCAGACAATACAATATGCAAGTCATGTCAGTTTGGTAAGCAAACCAGAACTAACTTTCCTGAGAAGGAAGGATCAACTAGCAGGCCACTTGAACTTGTTCATACTGATGTATGTGGCCCATCTAGGAAATGGTCACCTCGGGGAGAAGAATACTTTATATTATTCATCGATGACTTTTTCAGGATGTGTTGGATAGGACTTATGAAGCACAAAGACGAAGCCTTCGAAAAATTCAAATCTTTCAAAGCTTTGGTTGAAAATGAATAAGATCACAAAATTAAATGCCTCAGGTCTGATAGAGGTGGGGAGTTTACCTCAAATGAATTTTTTGATTTTTGTGAAGAACATGGAATAAGAAGAGAATTCTCTACTGCAAGGACTCCTCAGCAAAATGGGGTAGTGGAAAGGATGAACAGAACGGTTCAACAAATGTCTTGTGCTATGATGGATGAGTCTGGAACTCCTACAACTTTCTGGGGTGAAGCTGCATTTGCTATAGTTGTTATTCTCAATAAGACAAATGTCCGAGTGAAAAACACTCAAACTCCTCATGAGCTCTGGTATGGTGAGACTCCCTCGGTAAAATGCTTCAAAATTTTTTGGAGTAAATGCTACATCAAAAATACTGATGAAAATATTGGCAAGTTTGAACCTAGAGGAGATGAAGGCATTCTCCTCGGTTACTTTGCCCACAACAAAGCATACAAGTGTTACAATAAAAGGCTTGGAAAAATTGTTGAAAGTATTGATGTAGTGGTTGATGATGAAGAAAGCACTCCTAGGAAGGTAAGATTTGAAGATTTCGAAGATGATGAGGACTATCCATCAACATCAACTCAGATTCATGATGAAGAAGAAACCCATGAGGTGCCAGAAGAATAGATAGAAGAAAAGACTCCATCTAGGTACGTTCAAAAGAAAAATCTAGAATCTCAAATTTTGGGGTAGAAAGAGGCTGGTATACAAACAAGAAGAATAATAGCAGAAATTGCAAGCTATTTGGCATTACTCTCTTCCACTGAGCCACAAAATGTAAGAGAGGCATGCAAAGATGAATGATGGGTCAAGGCAATGGATGAAGAACTTGAGCAGATTGAAAAGAATAACACTTGGGATTTGGTCCCTAGACCAAAAGATAAGAATGTCATAGGGACAAAATGGATATTCAAAAACAAGTTGAATGAAAATGGGGAAGTTATTAGAAACAAGGCCATACTTGTTTGTAAAGGGTGTGCTCAACAAGAAGGAATAGACTTTGAAGAAACTTTTGCTCCCATTGCTAAACTTGAGGCCATCCAAATGTTCCTTGCTCTCTCAAGCTTTTAGAAGTTCAAAGTAATTCAAATGGACATGAAATCAAATTTTCTGAATGGAGACTTAGAAGAAGAAGTGTATATTGAGCAACTAGATGGATTCATCCTTGGAAACTATCCAAAACTTGTATACAGACTTAAGAATGCTCTCTATGGTCTTAAACAAGCTCCAAGAGCTTGGTATTATTGTCTGGACAAATATCTTCATTAACAAGGTTTCTCAAAAGGATCAGCAGATAGTAATCTTTATATAAAAATTGAAAATAACAAATTGCTAATACTTGTTATGTATGTTGATGATATCATCTTTGGCAGCAATGAAGAAGCTATGAGTCAAAGCTTTGCCTTGGTAATGCAGAAAGAATTTGAAATGTCCTTGGTTGGAGAATTGGCATATTTTCTTGGATTACAAATCCAACAAAATGAAGGTGGTATCTTCTTATCTCAAACCAAGTACCTCAAGTAGATTTTGAAGAAGTATGGCATGCAAGATTCGAAACTAGTATGTACTCCTATGGTTACAGGATGCAGCCTCAGTGCAAGTTATGAATCAGCAGTAGTGCATCAACCAACTTATAGATCCATGATTGGAAGTCTGCTCTATTTAATAGGTACCTAACCTGACATCATGCATGCAGTGGGAATGGTTGGAATATTTCAGGCAAATCCTAAGGAAACTCGTCTTTAGGCAGTAAAGAGAATTTTGAAGTATCTTCAAGGAACTCAAAACTATGTCCTATGGTATACTAGAGATCAGATCTCACTCTTCATGCTTATACAGATGCAGATTGGGCTGGAAGCATGGATAACAGGAAAAGCACTAGTGGTGGTGCATTCTTTATGGGTTCCAGATTAGTATCTTGGTTCAACAAGAAACAAAGCTCAATTGCATTATCTACAGCTAAAGCAGAATATGTGGCTGCTGCATCTTGTTGCACTCAACTCCTTTGGATGATGCAAACTTTGCAGGATTTTCAAATTACTTGTACTCCACCTATCTCCATCTTATGTGATAATACAAGTGCAATCAGCATCTCAAAGAATCCATTCATGCATTCAAAGACCAAGCACATACCGATCAAGTATCATTTTCTCCGGGAACAAGAGTTGGAACAAAAGGTCAAATTGGAGTATGTTCCCTCAAATAACAAGTTGCTCATATTCTCACCAAACCACTGCCCAGGGAAAATTTTGAATACCTCAGACAAAAGCTGGGAGTAGTTGATGCATCATTTGTTGTTGAAACTTGTATGTTTCAGAGAAAAGTTGGCGTACGTGAGTTTCCTGAGGAGGATCCGTGTACATACACTGGTTTATATAGAGACAGTCGCGTATATGGTAGTTTGAAAGAAATCAGTCGGGACAAACTCTGGTTGAAGAGAGTCTGATATGGGTCTGAAAGAGACCATCTGGCACAAGTTAAGGGGGAGTAGATAAACCTTTGATAATGCATTGTTGGCATTACATTAGAAGCTCTTGGTTTGAGTACACAAGCTGTTTCAGGTTTAGGTGGATCAGCTGCAGAAGGAGAACAGAAGGAAAACATGGTTGCTGATCTGAAGAGTGATTGACAGATGCTCCTAATATCAGTTATTACTGACTTTCATAAGTCTTTCTATTTCATTTCTATGTCATGTATATCGTTTATTGTCAAGGTCATGTAACGGCCTATTTTGGTTTCCCCACTATGTCTGGGATGAATGATGGAATGTACTTGGTTGTCTTATGTAAATTTCTGGTGTATCCCACTTTATTGGGTGATGAATGTATGTATAGAGTCTGTTGGTGATAGGAAGGTCTTTTATGATGTATAAGTCATGGTTCTTCTTGAAGAACATCTTTTTGCAAATCTTGCCTACAAGTCAGGGGGAGCTTGGTCAGCACAACAAAGCAGAGATTTCAGCATGTACTCAGGGGGAGCACAACCCTTTTCCCTTTGTTGTATAGGTAAATCCCCTCTACGGATAGAGGCGATCCCTACTAGCCCAACAGGGGTCTAGCAACAATCGA
>APFE030994230.1:193571-274997 GCA_000404065.3 Pinus taeda
AAGGTACAACCGGTGTCCTGACGCTGAGTCCTTCCCTAGAGGGTCCAGCTAGCATATCTTCCAAGCATTCACCTTTGGGACAAATCTCCCAAGTCAAAAGGTCTCTCTCTCACCTACAAGGCAGCAAGCTTATGACCTTTCTCAAGCTCAAAACAATCCTCACACAACACACCAAGGCTTACAAAGAGCAGCACTAAAATGTACAAAGAATTCCTCAATCAAAGTCTCTATGTTCCAAACTACCTAACTAAAAACTAGTTGCTCATGGGCCATGGAGGAGGCTTATAAAGGAGAAGGAGCCTCCATGAATAGGCAAAGGATGAGTTCTTCCCCACAATAAGTGGATGGTCAGTCGAACAGACATGCCAGAGAAAGGATGGTGACCTCAACAATGCCAACAACCAGTTCTGGAGGGATCTGGAAGGCTGGTTGTTGGAAAAAATTCGCCCAAACAGGATCAGCGCGGAAAACCCGTGAACTGCCGCGCTGACATCGCAAACCGACGTTAGGAAGAAAAATCTGGGTCAGCGCGAAAAGGACAAAACGGAGCGGGCGCTGTTCGTAGGACAATTGGACCAGCGCGGAAAAGACATGTTGCTTCTACGCTGGCCAGCGCAACAAACAACATTGGCCTCCGCCTGTCAGCGCGGTTATTTTACAAAACAGACGCGATGATCCATTTAACTTAGGCAAAGAGGGTTTTTTAGCCATTTTTGAGGAGCATGAGTATGGGTGAATGTGGTTTATAGCACAGTAGGGAGACTGATATGATGGCAGTGACATTTTACTGTGTAACACCCTTGATGACAAAGGGGGAGAATGACTTTGAGGATCGTGGGGTTGCCATCAAGTCCAAAGGGGGATATTGTTGGCATTATGGCAAGTTTGGCGCTATGGCACAGGTGTTGTCCTTGATGGCAACTCACTCTGGTGACAGATCTCAGTCCAGGCACGCAGGAAGAAGAAAAAGATATATACGCAGGTTCACCTTGATGAAGCCATGTATACATGCGGGTTAGATGTTCGGAAGTCACGTATGCATATACACGCACTTTCACGCAAGGAAAAGCGCATTCATGTGGGAGAACTTATGTTTGGTCCGTGGTATTTAGTCCATGGTATATGAACCTATGGTTTTATACCATGGTATCTCGTCTGAAGTGTTGATCTCAAGTATTGGGTCCATGGTATTGATTTGTTATCGTTTTGGACCGTGGTATTATGAAAGGCCTCAGACTATAAAAGAGGAAGGAGATCATTAGGCCAGGGTATGATCTGAATTATTGAATATCTGAAAAGTGATAGATCTGGAATACTGGTGATTGGGGTCATGGTGGAGTGCTGGATTTGAACGAAGGAGGAGCCTAAGCACAAAGAAAAGGATAAGTTGCCTTGATGGGTCAAAATCTTAAGGCTTAAGTTATAATATCTTTGTATGATTTTGATATGTTATATATGGCACCCGTTTGATCTATAAATCTCATAATCTGGGTTAACTTATTTGAATATTTGAAGGGGTAAATTATCTTTATAGATCTCTACACAGGTTCAGTGAAGTGAATGCGCATATACACACAGTTTCTATAAGTCAAAAGAGCATATACGCAGGTTTATCTTAACACAGAAGCATATACACACAGTTTCTGTAAGTCAAAAGGGCGTATACGCAGGTTGATCTTAACACAGAAGCGTATGCACGCAGGTTTCTTAATATTGAAGTAGCGTACGTCTCTTAATTTATGTTCTAGCTGCTTCTGTTGATTATTGCAGTGATCTGGGTTCAGAATTCATGTATGGTTACTGTTACTGTGTTCCGGGTACAACTGTCAGAGAAGTGTTTGATTAATTCTATATTGGGTTGTTCAAAGGACATTGATTGTTGTAGATGTTATTCATGGATCCATTCTGAAAATTTCTGAAACGTAGTCCTTGGAAGATAAAAGAAGGTTGAAGACTTTAGTAGGTCAGAACCTACGTTCCAGTAGCTCAGCTAGTACAAGAGCTAAGGCGGTTGTAGCTCCCTTCCAGGAGAAGCTGGAGAACGAGAGAGGGTTGTAGCTCTCTGCAGGTTGCAGCTTGCATACTGGTAAAGGACTGCACTAGTACAGAATCATTGTAAACAGAAGTTTCTAATTGAAAAAGATAGATATGAATTGCAGCAGGTGGTTTTCACCCACATTGGGTTTCCACCTTATATCTTGTGTTCATGTGTCTGATTGTCTAATACTTTGTTTTACTATTCCTGGTTACTATTTACATAGTTCTAATGCACTGATTAATGATCAACATCTGTAGAATAAACTGAATTATAAGTTTGCATGGTATACACTAGTTTCCTTATCTGAAGTTGCGTATATACACGGTTTTATGTAATTGAAGTAGCGTATATGATCTGAACATATAATGAAAAATAACTTATTTGATAATACTGATTCACCCCCCCTGCCAGTGGCTAGATGGTTCAGAGAGGAAACATTCATGTATATCAGGGTATTTGGCAGCATTACGTCACAACATGCCCTCCCATATTATGTTCCAGACAAATTGATGGCCAGAGAGATAGCCTATCAAACAACTATTGAGGGTGGGGTGAGTAAAGCATTAAAGGAAGCAAAAAAGGCCATTTGGCCTACATTCCATTCCCAGTGTGGAGCATTCTCACTACAAGATGTGGGGCATGCATTTAAAGAAGCAGAGATCATGTTATCTCTAATATTACCTAAATTCTTAGGATGGCAATATGACCCATTTGGCATTCCCAAAGACTTCACTACCATGGTAAAAGTGAAGGTGTTCAGTCATGAGGAAGACCCATTTGATGACATCTTCCTACAAAAAGAGACATTCATTGAACTGAAAGACATGTCATCACTACTTTTTGACCAAGAAGAGCTTGAGGATTTTCATCAATAGTGAGAAAGGAGATTGTTAAAGGTCCCATTGGACCAATTGCAGATTGAACCAATAAGGGACCCAACTCCCAGCATAAGCCTAGAAGGAAGTTCAAGAGGAAGCTCTAGAGATGATTCCCAAGCAGAATCTAAAGAGAAATTTACTAGGGAGTGAGAGCAGTCATAACAACAATAAAAGAATTGGAGAAGAAAAGGTAAGGAGTTAGAAAGAGATACAACTCAATCTATAGAAAAGACAACTAAGCAAACTTCAGGTAAAAAATTGGTTGAAATTCATTCCACCTCCACCCAACCAATAAAACCCCTAGTGATAGATTTATACGAAGAATGGGAGCACTTTAATAAAATTATCCATGTAGTGGAACAAACAACAGAGCTACAAACTCCACAACATAGAACCACTCAAGAAATTGCAGTAGAGAAAAATGTAAGTACTCAAGAGGTAGAGAACATTCCTATCACTCATACCTTTGAAATTGTTTTGGGGATTGAGGATATTCCTCCTTTAGATGTATTCTATAGCTCTGCCCACAAATTCGTTGTTAAGAGACAAAGGAAGAAGAGAAATTTGGATGCTACAACTGCTACTACTCCCAAATTGATGGATATTGTCTAGAAATACTCACCCGTTGACCCATCTGTGAACCTTACTAGACTATCACAGTTTGCAGGAACGTATGCTATAGCGACTATCAGTAAAGCAACAGAGGTGCAAATGTTGCTCAAGGAAAAGGAAAATAAAATTTTGTTGTTAGAACAACAGTTATAGCAAGAAAAATCTAACTAGCAAGAAGAATCACAGTTATCTAAGCTCCAACAAGAATTCAAGCAGATGTAAATAAAAAATCAAGCCATCTTAGTAGAGAAGGAAGCACAGATATAAGGAATAACTGATATGCACAAAGATGATCCAAAAATTGATTAGTTTATTACTAAAGCACTTACCCTTAACTCCCAATTGATGCACCAAAAGGAACTATTATGCCAGAAGATCTCGTAATGGAATTCCTATTGCGAGAAAAGTGACAGGTTCTCATGTCAAGTCATTGAGATGAGACTTGAATATAATGAAATCTTGAAAATCGTTTCTGACTTAATTACCTGGTAGAATTTATAAGATGGGAAAAAGGCTGACTTGCCTAAACTGAAGGAAGAACACGATGAAATTTTATTTGCAGACTAGGATTCTAGGCTTAGATAGGAAGAAAAGGCAATAGCAGATGTAGCAATAGCTACAAATAGTGTTATCAAGAACATCAATTTAAATTTACATAGCACCAACCTTGTAGCAGAGTCCATTCCAATTTTTCTTCCAAATTTCAAACAACTCGAATAATAGTGGAGGTAGGCAACAGAAGGAAAATGAGAAGTAATTAGGAAAACGAACACGTTAAACTAGGAAGAATACTAGCGACATTTAGTGAAACCTCACAACCAGTGGATGACCCTGCAATGCTTGACCACTGCCATGGAGAAAAATGTACCAACACTGACCGACGTCGTGTTCACTGGGTAGTTGAAATTTGAAATCAGCTGACCATCACAACTTAAGCTCGTGATAGACATCTGTGATCTCAAGGATCAAACACAAACGAGTTAGTCACCATGTTCATTTCTATTTTTGCATTATTTTTCTTTATTTGAGGAAGGTCGTTTAAACCTCCTCAACTATTTTTGTAATGATATATTTTTAAGTTTTATAGTTTAGTATTAAATCCCCTCTCATGTATTTAGACAGGGGTCTAGAAATTTTATCAGAAACAATCTTCAAAACATGCACTTTTGTCTCTTTGAGGAAGTTTTAGTGAAATGAATGGAACATGATTTATTTCTATTTTATCTGACATCTTCTACTGAAATTGCACTTTTGTACTCTTAGATGCTGTTGGATTGATCGGAAGTAGATCAATATTTTTGAATCGCATGAGCAGGACTTATTACAAATGGTAGTTTTATCTTGTAATTTTGTTTTACTTATGTATTAAGCAATAAATTCTCTTCAAGTTCTTTATGTATGAAAGTTTAAATCTTGGTTATCATTTATTTCACTTTTTTATGGTGTTGGCCTAAATTTTAGGCCAAATAGATGAATAATTTCTTGTGAAATATATCTTTCACAATCATTTCGACTAACTATTTATCTGAAACAATTATTGTTAAAATGATTTCATTTCTTATTGCAGTTGAATGATCTTTATTACCGATTTCTTTAAGACATTATTGTAGATCACATACTCCAAATTTATTCTCGGGTATAGTCATAGCTAGATAGTGTTTAAATTAGGATATATACATGTGATTATTAGTTTAGATTAGATTACTTTTAGCTAAAACATTACTCCAAAATATCACATATCACCCCATCAACATTATCATAAATTAGATTGGGAAACTGGTCCCATTATTCTCAGTTGGAGCCACTACACCAAACAGAAAAGGAACTGCCAACCAAGGTCCAGACCGGGTGGTTTTCCCCCATGTTGTAAGCAATGATTTTCAAGGCTTCAAAATTTTGGCGCTAGAAGGAGGGCCTAACTGTGAATGTCAAGTAAATCCAAATCAACAAGCCATTATAAGAGTAAAACTCCCTCACCATCACCTCCAACTTCTTGATCGCATTCCAAATCTCCTGATCATAAGTGAGAAGTTGCAAAGAAAACTATAGAAACCACTGCTGAAATCCCAAAGAAGCCAGATCATTCTTCTTCTACTGAAGCCCTTGAAGTCCAATCCTTGATTCATAAATTATAGGGGATTTGTTATCTCAAGAAGAATCTGAGTTATCCCAAGATAGTGTTACCTCTCAGTTTACCCCATCTCAATGGTTAACTAGAGCACGGAGTGGAAAACTTGGAATCCCACTATTTGAATTCCCTATGCCAAGCCATAAAAAAGCTAAAAAACACCATCTGAATCTCAAAGAGAGGTTATCTCATCAAAACAATCTTCATCTTCATTCATCCCATCCATGCCATCACAAGATCAATCATCCACCTCACCACTCCAGATCATGATTCACACAGGTATAGGAACTACATCCTCCTCTACCCAGTCACCTTCAACCAATGCTACACCCTCTCCTACTTACATACTAGCAATGGCATAGAATCCTACAAGGACATGGAAAAACCCAGGATCTGTTAAGATGGCTGGGCTGGGCCTTTACATCAATTGCCAACTCATCTAGAGAAATGGTTACCCAAATTCAATCCTGATAATGACCTACTTGTTGCAGAACATATAAACAATTTCATGTTATCCATTAACTTGAATGAAGTAGTAGAATAAGAAGTAGTTGTAAGATTATTCCCATATACCTTGCAAAGAGCAGCAGGATCATGGTACTTCTCATTACCATTAGGTTCTATTAATAGTTTGGATGATTTTCAATAGGAATTCTTAACTAAATTTGGAGATGATAGATCCACAACTACCCTAATCAATGATCTCTCAAATTTAAAAGCCAAACCCAAAGAACTTATTAAAGACTTCAACTCTCGCTTCAATAAATTATTAAATAAGATACCAACAACATCTAAGCCTAGTGATGAGGTCCAAAATGAGTCGTATATTATTTTCTTTCCCTTCAAACAACTATTTTCATTGATAGAGTTGCCAAACTCACTTCGGCAGAAAACATGAAAGAGGCAATAGTGGTAGAAAAATGCATTTTCATTGTAGTAAAGAAAAACGCATTAGAAGAACAAAAATCTAAAAAAATGAGTTTTAGGGATGACTCCAAGAAGAAACCACCTAGAGATCCTTTTGATCTTGAAGGTTTACAAAAATTCCTCAAAACCATGTCCAATGAAATGGTTGATATCAAAAAACAGGTAACAGAGACTTCCTCTAAAAAATCTTTTAAACCATTTAGGAGGAATTCCCCGGCTGATCCTAAACCTCCAAATTCTATATCAAATGTCGAATACGATGCAGAGCAAGATGAAGTTTCAGCAAACGAAGAAAAATCAAACAATGAAGAAGTGGAAAAGTTGCAAGGAATGTGGGATTTTATTCTTCCCAACAAAGAAACTCAAGAAGCACTGCCTGTTTCCACCTGAAGCAAAAACCCTGTTGATTTGCCACAAACAAATCCAAAGTGGAAGGATTCAATGCCACCTCCCAGGGACAATACAATGGGTAATAAGCCTTCATCAAAATCCACTCAAACTACTCCATCTCAATTAGATTCTTCACCTTCAGCTAAAACCCTGATAGTTTCTGATGAAATGGAATATAATATTGTTGATGATATGAAGAAGACTAGGGCAAACATCACCTTTCATGAGCTTAGAAAATTGAAACATTAGCAGAAGCTACTCCTTAAATAACTCAAAGCAGTACCTACTACACCTCTTCCTGCTGATGTGATCTCACAAGCTTCCCAAGAAATGGGAAGACCCCCTAGCACCACTTTAAATCAAATTGATCCAACTGACATTGCTATGATCAGAGGAAGATGTAAATCTCATACTCCTCCATTCCTCCTTACATTTGAAGTTTTTAATAAGAATTTACACAACCATTTAGTTGATTCAGGAGCTTCATCTAACATTTTACCTATATCATTTTGTGCAAAGTTGAATGTTCAGGCCCAAAAATCTGTTGTATATAGAGTATAAGTAGATCAATCTCATGTCGAAGTTGTTGGGGAACTTAATCAAGTAACCATCAGACTTTCATCAAACCCTAAATTTTGTCAAGTCATTCACATTCTTGTGGCCGATATTCCTAAGTTCTATGGCTTAATCCTTAGTAGAGGTTAGTCAAAGAAACTTCATGGTTATTTTGCAACTAACTGGTCTCACATGTGGCTTCTCTATAATGGAAAGCCAAATCAAATAAGGTTTGATCGGTACATCAAAATTATAGAGTCATAGAGCTAGAAGGAGAAAATGAACCAGTCGCATATAGTAAAAATATCATTGGAAACTACTTAGTGGAGTCATTTCCAGGAAATTTCAATGCTTACATTTCACCTTTCTTGGAAAACTTTGTTGTATCTCAAGTCAAATGTTTTTCCCAAACAGACTTTTTAAGTGTGTAGTTACCTCTTTATTTTGGAAATTATTTTTTGATGGATCTAAATCCAATGATGGAGCAGGAGCAAGAAGCATATTAGTTAGTCCAGAAGGGGAAAAGACTATGTTAGCATGCAGACTCGAATTTGATTGTACAAACAACATTGTTGAATATGAAGCACTAATTCAAGGTTTTTAAAACAACTTATCAACCTACACCATTCCATATCAAATTTTTCAAAAGCTTTCAATTGAATCCCGAGGTAATTAAAGTGTTAAAGCCTGGATGCAGATGGCACATGTTTCTTAACCTTATCATTTCATATGCATGTTAGTCCCATCTACAAATGTTTCAATGGTGTTGTTGTGCTATTCAATGACCACCCATTTGTTAATAGTAGTAGTCAATATTACATTAATAAATGGGGACCCTTTAAAACATCTTTCCAAAAAAAAGTTTATCATTTAGGCATTTTTTTATTAATTTTGGAATAAAACAAGAGATCAATCAAACCCCTTTTTCAAAAGAACTAGTAATTGCTTTCCTTTCTCGCATATTGCACGATTAAGCATGATTACAAGCCTTGGTATGCCACCAAACCTAGCGAAAATAAATTACAGAAGGACTTCATGCTAAAATGCTTTGAAACTATTAAATTTCTTATATAAAGTAGGTCCTTAGGTATTTCTCATCAAAACTAAGTCTCGCATCACATATCGCTATTTGTAGAAGGCATGCCTTAATAAGTTACCTCAAAAGAAAATCAAAATGTGAAATTGTGATCACATCATTTCCCTTACCACATCGCATTTCGAGCATTTAAAAGAGAACCACAAACTTACTGCCCATTGAAATTGTGAAATGCGATGAAGACCCGAACCCACTCCCGACATACATTACAAACAAATGTTTAGGTCTACTGCTTAGTAAAAAGGTCCTTACATAAAATACCTAACAAATGAGCTATGTCTTAGAAATAATAACAAGCGACTTGCATCTCACGTATCGCAGAAACATAAGAGATGATAAAGAAAGAAAAAAGGAATAATGCGATAACGCGATATGAGATATTGCTTTGCAAGTCGCAAAATCAGCATTATCGAAATTCAAAGGCTCGCCACCCTAGATGCTTTCTTGCCAACATACGATGCAGACATTTATGAGCATTAAAGCTAACAGATAATGAACTTTAGTGGGCATTTAGTGAAGGTTAATGGCATTTATCTGTGAAAAGCCATTTAACATGATATGATATCTTCTTAATTGTGTTCAAATAAAACTCCTTTTATCACCTTTACAGGTTGTCTATATTGTTCCATTTCACATTCATTATCACCTCTAAATATCTCATAGATGTTTTTTTTCTCCACTTTCATGAACAATCCATAGAACAAATCTTTGGGAGCGATGGTTAAGAAAGGCAAGGCAGTCGCGTCTGAGAAATCATAAATGACTCCTCTATTGTTAGACACTACATTCAGTAGAGATGGAGGAACCTCTACATGGGAAACCATGTATAATATCTTAGAAGAGGAGGAACCAAGACTTCTAGAAACAAAGATCACAGTTGACAATCGTGATTGCTCAGATGCCTCCAATTTTTAGATGACATGCTCATTTTTGCATCGCATAGATACACGCCCAAAGATAATCCCTTATATAGATATGGCTAAATGGGTTATTGATGAGGCTGATATCTCAGACAGCTAATTCAAGACTTGAAGCCAAGAGGTTATGAGATCTTTTTTGCTAAACAACCTATGGCTTATGTACCACCTACCAGGGCCACAAGTCATCTACAACAAACATTTCGTTGAGAAGTTTTCCAAAGAGAATGACGACACAACCTATTGCACCCAGACTTGGTCAAATAATAAGGGAAAAATAAAAAAGGACAAAAACGGTATGTACTCTACTATGTCTATTTCTCCCCCTCATAGTTTTGTAGTGGCGATGCTATGTATGATTTTTGGCAAGCCCGATAGCTCTAAATTTTCCCAAGAATTGCTGCCATTAATGGATGCAGCCGTAAACATAACTATAATGAATTGGGTCCAAATTTTGTTTGACAATTTAGCAAATACAATAATTGATTAAAGGAGGAAAAGGAGTGTCTCAACGAGGGTTTACCCTACATTTTTTATGAGTGCCTATGCGATAGATGCAATTTGTTTTGGTTCAAAATTTTCTATCATGGGATGGAAGTGGACTGTCCAAGACCCACTTCCCATTCATATATATGGGAATCTCAGTTTCACCCACATTTTTACAAAATTTGTCATGGAATTCCTATTGCGAGACAAGTGACTTGTTGACGAGTCAAGTCATTGAGATGAGACTCGAATATGATGAAATCTTGAAAAGAATTTCTCACTTCATTACTTGGCATAATTTAGAAGATGTGATAAAGGTGGACTTGCCTAAACTGGAGGAATTACACAAGGAAATTTTATTTGCAGATTGGGATTCTTGGCTTAAACAGGGAGAAAAGGCAACAATAGACACATCAACAACAACAAATAGTTTTATCGAGAACATCAATGAAAATTTACATAGCACCAACCTGGTAGTAGAGTCCATTCCAGGTTTTCTTCCAAATGTCAAACAACTCAAACAATAGTGGAGGTAGGCAATAGAGAAAAAAGGAGAATTAATTAGGCAAACAACCAGGTTAAACTTGGAAGCATAATGGCAACATTTAGTGAAACCTCACAGCCAGTGGATGACCCTGTGATGTGTAACCACATCCACAGAGAAAATGGTGCTAGCACTGACCAATGCCATGTTCACTAGGCAATTGAAATCTGATATCAGCCAACCATTACAACTTACGCTCATGATAGACATCTGCGATCTCAAGGATTAAACGGAAATGAGTTAGTCACCATGTTCATTTCTATTTTTGTATTATCTTTCATAATTTGAGGAAGGTCATTTAAACCTCCTCAATTATTTTTGTAATAATCTATTTTTAGGTTTTATAGTCTAGTATTTAAACCCCTCTCATGAATTTAGGTCCAAAATTTTTATCAGAAACAATCTTCAAAACATTCACTTTTGTCCCTTTGAGGAAGTTCTAGTGAAATGAATGGAACATGATCTACTTTTATCTTATCTGACATCTTCTACTGAAATTGTACTTTGTACTCTTAGATGGTGTTGGATTGATCGGAAGTACATCAATACTGCTAGATGAGATGAGAAGAACTTATTACAAATTGTACTTTTATCTCGTAATTTTGTTTTACTTATGTATTAAGCAATAACCTCTCTTCAATTTCTTTATGTATGAAAGTTTAAATCTTGGTTATCATTTATTGCACTTTTGTATGGTGATGGCCTAAACTTTATGCTGCATACATGAATAAGTTCTTATGCGTATATATTTCACAATCATTTCAGCTAGCTATTTATCCGAAACGATTATTGTAAAAAGGATTTCATTTCTTATTATAGTTGAATGATCTTTATTACCAATTTCTTTAAGACATTATTGTGGAGCGCATACACCAAATTTATTCCCAGGTATAGTCATAGCTAAATAGTGTTTAAATTAGGATATATACATGTGATTATTAGTTAATATTAGATTACTTTTAGCTAAAACATTACTCCAAAATATCAAATATCACCCCATCAACACTATCATAAAGTAGATTCTGAAACTAGTCCCATTATCCCCGGTCAAAGCCACTACACCAAATGGAAAGGAAACTGCCAACCAAGGTCTGGACTGGGTGGTTTACCCCCATGTTGTAAAAAGTTATTTTTTAGGCTTTAAGAAGTGTTTAAATCGTATGGTACCCTTCCTAAACCCTCGGTTGGCTCATAGCTATATTCGTAAGCTAGGCCACACATTAAGAATAGGAGAAATGAAGATTAAAGAGATAGGGAAAACATAGATGGGTCCCTTCTAATTGTTTATCTATTAATGATATGATGATGCAAAAAATTTATGGTTTTACCTATCTGATTCATGCACCCTCTGGTTGATGGTTAATCATTTTTGGTGATTGGGGTTGGGTTTCTTGCTGCTTGCAATGTTTAACCTCTACGAAGGTTGAGGAGCTTCGAACTCTTGTCAGCATGATCTCCCGAGTCCTCCTTCTCAATACCGCTACAGGTAAAATTTCCCTTAGATTTGTCTGTCATTTCCAACATTAAACATTTCCAAAGATGGTTTGAGAGTCATTCGGTAACTAAACCTTGTTGTTTTGTATAAGTGTTTGGCCTCTATGCTCAGAGAATATTTGACTACTTGGTTCTTAGGGAGGTTGGTCTGGTTGAAGTCATTATTAATCAAGGTAAATAATGGTTGCTAACTAGCGAACAATTGATTTCCTTGCTTGTATCATGATATGTTAACCTGAATGAACTGAGTCAGGGTATCACAGTTTTATTAACAGGACGGTGACTATGACTTCAATATTGTTCTTCATCTATAACTACGTGCTTAATATTCATTTCTTATTTTAAATTCAAGGCTTATTGCCATATTCTCTGACCGGAGGTCATGATTATTACAAGTATGCTACCTTCCCTTTGGTTCATTTGGCACATCACTGAAAAAGGTCATGCCCTTACCAGATACTTCTATGTCATACACAAGTTTGATAGAATCCTATCATTGAAATGCATTCAACTTTTTCTAAGGTTGGGGTCGGGATTCGACCACTGTTCTCTAGTCCTTGGCTCACTGAGATTGACTCTAAAGGTCGATGTGAGATATTGTTAAGGGTTTTGTTCATTGCACATTTAATTCTTCAATGTTCTGCATTTGAATAGAGCTATTAGCTCAAACAGCTAGGATCAGGAAGAATTACTCTTATATTTAGATTATACACCCTACGTAGCCAGGGTGTTGTACTGTTCTGGACCTATTCAATTGTTAACATATACCATGTATATCTTTTGTTTCTTTTTAATAAATTTTCCATTTTAACTTTCATAACTTGCAATTTACATTATCGATGAGGGTTTGCAATTCTTCTATGCTCCTATTTTTATGGTATTCATTTTATGAGTAATCATGCTGACGGACTGAAACTCGTAAGGGTTATTGATTATAAAGAATAGGGTCAGAAATTATGTGAGATATAAAGTAACTTCTTCCAAAATCCTATAGAAAATAATAATGATAGCACAAGCTATAAAGTTCAAGATTTCTAAAATATCTTTGTAGTTTCCATAATTAACATATGAATATAAGAGATACCCTTGACTAGGGTAGCATTCGTATGCATTGCTTGTTATAGTTTATGGTTGTGTTTTAACTGTTTCATCTTAGATTATACTCTATCTTAACATTCAAATATTTCCTTAATTATGACAGTAAATAAATATTACGATAACATTATTTTCTGAACTTTACTCTATTTATAGAAAATTTATTATATCTTACTTAGTTGTTTCGTCTGCCATTCTATTCATGAACATATAGCTTCTTCAAGCTTGCTAAATTTTTTTATAAATATATTTACTGGTGGCTATGTTATCTCATTCTACAGTCTTTAATCTATACAAAAAAATTGATAATGGCTCTGATAATTATTAACTAGTTCACTGTTAGCCTTTCTGATTTCCTAATTGGAATTTATAAATATATGCATTTATCAGAGAGCTTAATATTTACTTATCTATATGAGTGGATAAGTGTTCTTCAGAAAATTTGTTGTTTTACTTATCTGTCTAAAAGTATCTCCTCCCAACCACGATTCTGGAAATTACGTCCAACACTCCCTTAAGCGCTTTCTGTGTTCCACACTGGATTGTCCAGTTACAGTGAGTACCTTGGGCCTCAGGACTTCTGCCCAGCCTCAAGATCTATACTTTTCTCTTGACTATCTTTTAGCAAATTGTCCCACTTGTTTTTTCTTATTCACCTATCTCTATGATCTACTTTCTTTGCCCCCTATCCCTTTTCCTTTCCAGGTAGTGGGTAATTGTTTTCTTGCCAACCATTTCTTTTAACTATATTAAAGAGTTGCTATTTCATTAAAATATTATTACCAATAATTTTAGTAAACACAACATATGTTTCTTGGCTTCTAGCCTCAATCAGTTCATATTCAATCATCAACATGTAATAAAATCTAAATTAACATTTAACATAAATTAATTTAGTATCTTGAGTAATTTTATGTGACTTGGGGGTGTTACATCTCCCCCAAAATATGAGTAACACCGTCCCTGGTGTTCTCTCCATTTTCTAAAAATGATGTTGGATAAGTCTTCCACATAAACGCCGCCTCTTCCCAAGTGGCCTCATCCAGGCCAAAGTGCTTCCATTGCACTTTAACCTAGGTTATGGCTCACTTCCGCAAGTTTGTTTCTCTATGGTCGAGAATACGAGGAGGTTTTTCCAGGAATTCTCCTTCTGGTTCGACCTAAAAAAACAAAAAATTTCAACTTTCAGTTGCCTAAGAAAAATAGTATATCCAGTCATATAACCATTTAACCATTTACCTGAATATTTTCCCAGTCAATAATGTGTTGAGGGTTATACACATATTATTTTAGTAAGGATACATGAAACACATTGTGGACCCAAATATAGCTTGGTAGTGCCAGCTTATAAGCCACTGGTGCAACTCGTTCCAAGACATGAAAGGGCCAACAGTATTGGGGTGCTAATTTAGCATAACATCGCCACTGTAAGGGACTTTTACAGGGATTCACCCTTAGATAAATGTGATACCTCGGTTGAAATTCCCTGTATGTTCTCTTTTTATCTATCTTAGGCTACCCAAAGATTTTGTCTAATCTTATTAACAGTTTCCTCCATCTTCGCTAGCATGTCAGGACCAAATGCTAGCTTATTGACTAGACTATTCCAGTCTATGGGCACCTTACAATTAGTCCTGTATAACACCTTAAGGGGCTCATAGCTAGAGATTCGTGATGTCCATTGTTATAACCAAATTCTACTAAATGGAGGTAATCCTCCCACTTGTGTGGCTGCTGCATCACAAACATGCATAGCATGTCCTCCAATACTTGATTCACCCATTCAGTCTGTCCATTCGTTTGGGGGTGGTAGGTAGTACTAAATTAGATCTAGGTACTCAATCCTGAAAAGGGAGTCTTCCAAAATGTGGATGTAAATTTTACATCTCTGTTAGAGATCACCACATTGGGTATTTTGTGTAATCGATAAATCTCCTTCATAAAAAATATTTGTGATTTCCACAGTTTTGTACGTGGATTTCATAGGTATGAAATGAGTTTTTTTTACTCAATTTGTCTACTACCACCATTATAGAGTCACGCTTCTTCCTTGTGCAGGGTAATCCAGTGATAAAATCCAGCGATATGGTCTCCCATTTCATTCTAGAATGGGCAATGGTTATAACAATCTAGTGGGATGTTGGTGTTCTTCCATTACTAACTGACACTCCAAGCATTTGGAAAAATATTCTATGACGTCACTCTTCAGTTCGGGCCAAAAGTATCCTTTCTTGATGGCTGAATTTTTTTTCTGATAAGCTGGGTGGCCAGCATAAGGTTTCCTATGAAAATTGTCCAATATCAGTTGTTTAACCAAGTTTTGGTTAGGAATGTAAATTATGTTCTGAAATGAAGGAAGGTTCTCAGAATTTATTTCAAATTCTAATTTTTCCTTATTAAACAACTTTTCTTTTGCCCGTTGCCAAACGTAGGTGAATTCCGGATCTTTATTAACTGCTTCTTTTATAATGTCAAGAATATTTGAACTTGCTTGACTCATTTGAATCTCATAAACATAATGTACCATTCTTGTTACGGTGTCAGCGAAATGGTTTTCCTTCCCTTTTAGGTGTTTCATTTTGAAATTGAATTCGCTCAAAAATGCTATTCATCTGGCCTGTCGAGCGTTTAAACTAGACTGATTAAAAAAATTTGTAAGGCTGATATGATTTGTCAGCAACAGAATTTTTTTCCCAAGCAGCTAGTGTCACCACATTTAATGCATGCACCACTACTGTCAATTCAAGATGATAAGTGGAATACGGCTATTCATATTCTTTTAATTTTTGAGACTCATAAGAAATCACCTTTCCTTCTTGTGTTAGTACCCCACCAACACCTTCTTTGCTTGCATTAGTGCGAACTACGAAATACATTTCTGGATTTGCTACTTTTAACACCAGTGTAGTAGTGAGTAGATGTTTTAATTTTTCAAAACTTTGCTGACATTCGACTGTCCTTTGGAAAAAGTGCCCCTTTTTTTGTAAGGAGGTCATTGCAAAGGCAATTTTTGAAAATCCCTCAATGAATCTATTGTAGTATCCAGCTAATCCTGAGAATGATCTGATATCAACAACATTCTTTAGGGTTGTCCATTCCATGATTCACTAGTATAAAATGGCTAATTAGTTACTAAAAAAATGACTAAATTTTGCATACAAATGACCATTTTTCAGTCAGTGACTAGTAGTAGCTAATTTCCAGAGTCTTATAATGCAACTAACTTTTATTCATTTTTAACATAGTCTTTAATTAGTTGTCTCAATTTCATCGTCTAGTAGTATATTTACCCATCAATTTTTTCCTTAATTTAGTCATTGATTTAGTCATTGATTTACTCATTAATTACCACAATTAATGACCAAATATACAACAAAATATATCACTATATGGTCACCTGAAAAAACCAATTAATGACCAAAGAAATATGACCAAAATGTTGGTCGTGTTTTATGATACTGTAAATTAGCTACTAATAGTCATATGTATGCAAATTTTAGTCATCGTTTAAAACCAATTAATGACCAAAGAAATATGACTAAATTTTGATCATGTTATAAGATACTGTAAATTATGCAAAATTTAGTTGTCATTTGTAATCACAAATTTGTCATTTTCAGTAGTCATTTATATTTTTCCAGTAATTTCATATTCATTATATAAATGACTAATTTAGTAGTTTATATTCATTTCATTTATTTTCATCAATAATTAATGTAAACGACTAATTTAGTTGTATATTCATTTTGTTTGTGTTCATAAATAGTCAACATAAACTACTAATTTAGTTGTTTTTGATTGATTTTATGTGCTCATTATTAATCAACACAAATTATTTAGTATGATTTTGTTACTAAATTAAAAATATGTT
Organism: Pinus taeda; assembly: GCA_000404065.3. Lineage (NCBI taxonomy): Eukaryota > Viridiplantae > Streptophyta > Pinopsida > Pinales > Pinaceae > Pinus > Pinus taeda. The sequence goes on from APFE030994230.1 coordinate 210,603, forward strand.
ATACAATGTGCATTGGTTCATCTAATATGAAAATGCGAAGTTACATATGTTAATTACAATACTAAACAATATCAAGCACAACTATAAATAATTTCAGTTACATAAATTATATTATATGAAATGTCAAGTATTAAAAAATGAGTTTACAACTTAATATTGGCTAGACTACAATTTACACATTAAATGTTGTTTCATCACTACAAAAGATTTTTATTATGTTGCCAAAGAATTGCAAGGGAATTCACCAACTTTGAAGAATTTACCATCAATCCCTATGTGTGTGTCTTATGTGGGATATTGGCTTTAAGAGTATCACTAGACTGATTCTCCTCCCTCTCTTTTTTCATCTTTTGCCTGAGTGTTATTGTTTTCCTCTTTCTTCAAATCCTACTGCTAACCATCAATACTGAGATCCCTCTCTAAAAACAAAAGAAGATACAATGCAGAGTTTAATACATGAAATACGATGAAAACTCGAATATAAACTAAAGTAGAGTATAACAGATTTATATGACATCTACCTCATCATCAACAATGTTAAAGTCATTTTCCCCCATAAAAGCAAGAAGCTTGAACAAGATTTCTTTCGTTAAGTGATGGTGGCCACTATGTGGTTAGATGACGTGTATAAACAAAGAAAATAAAATGTCACCATAGAAAATAGCACCTTAATAACTTAGTATTCAACCTTTAGGGAAATCTTAGGCACAATCATGTTAACTAAGTTACATTCTAAAAATATCAAGCTATAGATAACTTTTGGAAACAAATAATTTGAGGTGTGATGTTGAATCCTTGTTGTTTTATTTGCAACAACATCTCATTCTCTAACGCATGAACTTGCTCAAGTATATAAAAGATATGTGATCAAATAACAACATGAAAGTAAAGTTTTCTAATAGTCAAGAAAATATTTCAACACAAAAGAAATAAAAAATTTTCAATCAATATCGTGTAATACCAGTTTCATCTTCAACATTTGGTTGTTGTTTAAATGGACATGATACCAAGTATTTTAAATTTCATAGTTAATATACAAAGAAAAATAAAAAGTGATGCTTAAATTATAATCAAACAATAAAGAGAGGATGTCATGGAATGGAGATTGCAATTATAAAAAAAATGTTTACCTATCAATCGATGTATGTCAGACATTCCTAAAACATTTGCTTGCCCAAAATAGCCATGAGGTGAAAGAATCATGGCATTAAAAACTTTGATGGAAAACCTATGCTCAAATCATTTTTACTTTTGTTACTTAAAAAATAATTGAAATAAGATATAGCACTGATCTCAAAAACTTACAAAAAAAATCCTAAGTGGCACAAACTCTCCTGGTACTTGTATCAAAGCTTAGAAGAATTTTGTATACTCCTTTTAGGACTATCTGCAATATGTCACTTGTCTTTAGTAAAGTTCAACAACATATTACACTCTTTAAATGGAAAATTAGATATAGTTTCAATAAATAGGCAGAGAAATTAAGAGTGAAGTGCACATGGACACTAATATCATTGAATAGAAAATATGTTACCAATAAGAAGATTGTTTTTAATAACTTCAAGGAGGACCAAATACCAACCCGAGCATGACTTAAGGGCCTTTTTAAGATTTCCATACTTATTTTTCGTGGACCCTTTCAGTGTGCATTCAAAATATCGAGTAACAAAGTAACCTATAGTTATAGCATTGAATTATAAGAACCAAGTGTCTCTTCGAAGTGTTTCTTTTACATTGCCCCTATTTCTGAGTGTGTCGCCCCATCATCCAGCATACACAAAGAAAATAAATATATTCAGTTGTTGAATATATTGGAAATCAAATGTAAAGTTAACTCAACTTGATCTTTACATGGCATAGGCATAATGAAATGGTACAATAGAAGCATGCTAACCTAGAAACAAGAGATGATAAAAAAGAATAATGGAGCATTACTTCCTTCCATAGAATTTTCTCTGGACACAAGAGTCAAAAGATTTTCATGTATCAACATATGCTCCTCATCAGTACATGCATTTACTTATTCCATGAAATCCTGCACATCTGCTACCCTCTTACTAGACATGACAGTCGAGCCTAGAGCTTAAGCATGGTGAGAATAGAGCTTTTGTAAGCATGAATGCAACTTGATATTCATGGTCAAAGTGAGGATAAAGCTTCTGCAAGCATGCATGCAACTTGATATTCATGTTCAAACCAATGAATATGGCAATGACATTGACATTTCGCATTCTTGGCTAACATTGTTTACCTAGAAGATTGTTCTTGGTAACTGGAATTTCTCGTTCTCATTCTAGGTACATATTTCTTGCTTTAATCATCATAGACAACTTGATGCCATAAAGTCAAATAGAGATCAAAATTTAACCATAACTCCTATATTCAAATATTAAGGTCCATCTTACATAATGAATTTTAAGGAATTGTTCATCATATCCCAGCAAATTTCTAATTTAAGATCTTAATATCATGGACTATAACCGATATGATTAGCCTCACATATTTCATTACAAAAATAATTTTCCTTATATAATGACCCAATTTTAAATTAAAATCATAACCTTCAAATTTGTCATTACAATGATCCATAATTAGCCTCAAATGAGAGCACGTATATTATGGATTTAAATGACAACTATAATCTAATTGAAAGATACAATTTAGGAAGAATGCATAAATATTTGAAGATGTAGCCAATGTGAAGTATTTAATTTATACAACATATTTAAAATAAAATAAAAATAAATATGTAATTTATACCACATGTTTTAAAAGTTAAAGATAGAAAATAAGTAAAAATAAATAGTAATAAGTAAACCAACATATATCCATCTTTACTTTGGATATACCAAGTGAGAGGGATCAAATAATCTTTCACTTTATAAGCTTAGTAGATCTAGGGTAAAGATGGGTTTAATTCCCCCTTTAAATCGGCTACATTCCACATGAATACCTTGGGTCAATACCACGTGCCATCTTTATTTTAATTAATATTAATATTATGGTTAATATGTTTTTTTTCATGGTATTAATAATATTAATTTGGCCCATAGGGTTCACCTAAATAAAGCCTCTTTTTGGAGTCTTCGTAAATATAAAGTGAATTATGGAGTAAATATAAAAAAAAAATGTTTTATTTATTTACCATAACTCTATTTATATTTTTATTAATTTACCATACCTTTTTTTATAAATATCATATTTGGCCCATGGTATTAAAAGAGTATTTGGCCTATAGGCTTCACTTAAGTCTTTGTAATATAAAGAGGTTTATGGACTAAATATAAAAATAGATTTTATTTACTTACAATACCTCTAATTTATTTATATTTATATTTATTTACCATGCCTCTGGAGTAAGTACAAAAAGAGGTTTTATTTATTTACCATACCTCCACTTGATTTATATTTATATTTATCTATCATACCTATTTTTTAAGTGTTCATAAACCTCTTTATATTTTAAATTTATATTTTGTTTATATATAATAATAATTAGATTGATTTCTAAATAGGACCAACATTAGATTTAAAAATGTTAAATGTTTACGTTCACATTTACATTTACATTTTATGTGAGACATACCCCCTATTGGGTTGTAAAGCACCTCTCGAACAATAAATAATAATACGTAAATAATAATAATAATAATAAGTAATAAATCATAACTAAATATTAATAGTAATAAATAAATAATAATAAGTGGATTTATTGTAACAAGTATAAATAATACATATTTAAATTTAAAAGGTTTACATAAATACATTTTTTTTTACCTAAACCTTTATACATTACCGTAAATGTTCTTAATATTTATTGAAATCGAGGTGTTATGGGTGTTTGGGAGTCTAAGTGGAATTTTAGTAAAATATCAAAAAGAAAAGAACAAGTTTATTAAAATGCATAATCTACGTAAGTCAAAATGTCTGGTAGTTTAGGAAAAAATAAAATGACCAATCTATGTAAGTTCAAATGTGTAGGAGTTTGAGATAAAAATAAATTTACCAACTTACATAAATCCAAATGTCTAGGAGTTTGGGATAAAAATAAAATGACCACTAAAAGAATACCCAGATTCTCAATAAGAACACATAATGCGAAAGACTTTTAAAAATAATAAAAAGTAATTCCTTTGAAAAGAACGGTCTAGGGATATTTAGAAGTTCCAGAGATTTTGAATAAGAACTTATAATGGGGAAGGCTATTAAAAATAATAAAAACTAGTTTTTTTGAAAAGCACAATTTGGGGAGATTCAGAAGTTCCAGAAGCTAAAACATTTTTGATGTTGGAAATTTTATTTGCAAAAGCATGATATAAGAGATTTATCAAATGAGAAATAATATCTAGAAATCAATTATATTGAAGAAATTGTTAGATCCATATATATCTGAGATCTAAGGTGTAAACAAGCTCGTAATTTGTAAAAATGCCCAAAGTTTAGATCATGTAAGGAGAAAAAAAGAAATTTATTAAAGAAATGCATATAAAGTGGATTAAAACCATGTAAGGAGAAAAAATGAAATTTATTAAAGAAATGCATATAAAGTGGATTAAAGCATAATGGTGCTTTACAAAAATGCATGGAATCTAGACTTACTCACAAAATATTAAACCATGGCTTATGCTTTGCAGGTCCAAGCTAAGCTAGAACTATAGTTTCTCCACCTTCCTCATTATCCACATTAATGTTCAACGTACTCCTTATTTCCTAGGGATTGGATGTATACACATAGAGAGAGGAAAAAATCTCATCCTCCTTGAAACGTCCCACCCAGTAGATGCACTCAAATAGCTCCCCACCTCCTGCATATTCCATGAGTATAGCTAGATGGGTGGGAGTTAGCAATAACTCCTTGAAGTGAACTACATTGGGATGCCACAGAGATCTGTGATTAATAATCTCTGGCCTCACATTTTCATCAATCTTCCTCCACTACTAGGCATCGTCTTTCCCCCACTTGGCACCAACCCCCTCCCAATAAGATTGAGAAATAACTGCACCCAACCAGTGGAGAAGATGCCAACTAGTAGAAAAGAGGTTGCTTCCCTAAGCTATGTTGGGAGGAGTGGGCACCACTATGGTGACACAACTTAATGAAAAATAGCATAGGACAATGTAGAGCAGAGCCACTGAAAATCTATCGTCACCAAGGAGATCTAGATCAATGCTACCATCCCAGAAACAATGCCAAGTTTTAAAACAATGCTAATTATCACATAAGAATCTATGATCTATAACCCATAGGGTTTACCACAACCCCAAATTTACCACCTCCACATTTTAATCATTTTTTTCCTTCGTGATCGATTAAATTCTAGTCCACACAACATTCTCAAAAAACAAAAAATTCCAATCCACACAGTTACACCATGGTGACAAAACCTTCTCAACAAGAACAAAAAAATTGATGAGAAAATAAGAGTAGAGGTAGAACTCAAAAATAAAGCAAGAAAATTGAATTGCTAAAATTAAAAAATAAGGACTGAAAAATACCTTGGAATATCAACAATTAAGATTAGATGTGGGCAAGTGTGAGAAGATGGCCAAAAGAATTATGTAAATTAGAGTCACTTATTGATCTAACATGCATGTGTTGCAATAAAGCCAATATGAAGCCTTTCTTTGTTTCATATGAGCCCTTGTTCATTGCTTTCCATAATAGAATCCCAATTTTTACATATAGCATCCGACTTGTTATAACAATTTAGTGAAATATTTATTTATACTCCTTTCACATGAAAAATAATTTTATTTGAGTTGATTTTGGGACACGAGCCTGAATAGTTTATAATAGGCTAGTGGATTATAATAAGTTATTTTCATAGCATTTCATGCACTAAATTTTATTTGCATACACTTTTCACATTAAATTTTATTTTGCCGAGTTTCCTAAAACAGTGTATTAAAATTGATTTTTACATAAAATGAAATGGCTATATTTTTTAATATTAAAAGTTAGTTTTAATTTGCTCCATGGTGTGGATTAGTTGATGATGGAATGGGTTGTTAAGGCATTTTGTATAATGTTATTGGTTTAAAATTAGGTTAGCTTAGAGTACCATGTGTGAAGTAATGTGGGTATACTTGGAGGTGATTGTGTTAAAATTGATTTTCAAGTAAAATAAATGGCTATATTTTTTAATATTAAAAGTCAGTTTTAATTTTCTCCATGGTGTGGATTAGTTGATGAAGGAATGGGTTGTTAAGACATTTTTTATGATGTTATTGATTTGAACTTATATTAGCTTAGTGTACCACATGTGAGGTCATGTGGGTATACTTGGAGGTGATTGTGTTAAAATTGTTTTTCAAATAAAATAAAATGGCTATATTTTCTAATATTAAAAGTCAGTTTTAATTTTCTCCACGGTGTGGATTAGTTGATGATGGAATGGGTTGTTAAGGAATTTTTTATAATTTTATTGGTTTAAACTTAGATTAGCTTAGTGTACCACATGTGAGGTAATGTGGGTATACTTGGAGGTGATTGTGTTAAAATTGGATTTGAAATAAAATAAAATGGCTATATTTTTTAATATTAAAAGTTAGTTTTAATTTGCCCCATGGTGTGGATTAGCTGATGATGGAATGGGTTGTTAAGGCATTTTTTATAATGTTATCGGTTTAAACTTAGATTAGCTTCGTGTACCACGTGTGAGTTAATGTGGGTATACTTGGAGGTGATTGTGCTAGTGGATAGAATCGACCACTGTCACGTAAGTACAAGCTCGCTATAGTTGTCTATTTTTCCATATTCAAAAAATAAGAATAATAATAATAATCTTATGTTTTTAATTTTATTGAATTAATTATTTATCAAAATTAGATGTTATCCAAATCTCATGTGTTTATTGGAGGTATTTTATCTTATGGAAATAAGGTAAACTAATTTTCTTGTAAGCCTTTTCTAAATTGTGTCATCACTCAAACACTCTCATAGAAAGAAAAGGTCTTAACGCCACCTAGAATGCCTAAAAGACAACTCTCCAACAAGCAACCCAATGTCACATTGGTGGCTTTCTCTCACCCTTTAGGCTAAACTGAAGGATATCCTTGTCTTAGGGGGAAATCCATAAAGATCAAGCTAAGCTAGGTCTTTGAGTAATGAAGGAAATTTCCTTAAGAAACACTAGTGATTTGACACTACTCACTCTCAAAGTAAAAGGTTAGGGATAAGTGTGCGAACAATCAAACAAACCATGAATTATGAACAAATTTTGAATGATTTTAATTAGAAAACTATGTTTACTCATGCAACAAAATTATACTTGAAAAATGAAAAATAAAACTTGCTCAATTAACCATATAACATGAGATGCTAGTGAAGCATATATACAATGGCACAATAAAAATAGAAAATGAATCATAAATTGTGTCTATACAAGTAAGGCATTAGATCATTCATTCATAATATTCATTAGCATTGGAGATTGAGAGTGTTTTATCATCATCAAGAGACCATTCCATAATTAAGAGATCATACACCAATAGTATTAACTGTGCTTGAGATGTCAAAGAGTTATGTGTTTACAATGATAAATAAAGGAAATATTCAAACTTTTCTTTGGTACTAAGGATAATGAAGACAAAAAAGTTGAATGTGGACCAATTACACATTTGTAACATTCAAATGTAATCCATTTATCATCAGTTTATCACCATTTATAGTTGGGTAGTTTGTAAATGTATAATCTATCTGACCTAAATGATGTATTTGTAATATTCTGAAGTATGTAATTACAACTAACGAACCATGAGCAATAACATTAACATGCGAACACATTAATCACTATGTATTTAGAACAAATTACCATTAAGGCTAGAGATCAATGTAAGTTTTAAAGCACCATTGAACAATAAGAAATTCCATATCATGTTGACATCAACTATTTAAGAATTGTGTGCTTTATCTAAATGGTGTGTAGAGCACACCAATAGTGGTACTCTTGGGCTTTGATCACTATCTTGTTAATGTGTGTTAAGATGTGACATTTCAAATTAGAAACTGATCATACATCTAGAAAAGGGCAAGCAAGTAAACTGTCAAGATAATCTTAAAAGTAGTGAATTGTTATCCTTATGAACCAAGTCATTTCATGTTCCCATGTATTGATTTGTGTAAGGGTATGGTTAAAATGTCAAATGTGTTAAAAAAATGTAAGAAATAAATGTATCAAGAACAAAATTTGACCAAGATGAAAATTTGTAAACCCTTTTCACAATTATTAAAAAGCTTAAATATCAAGGTGTTTCATGCATTCATGTACTCATGTGAAGCTTAATAGTGTTTACTATTTCCCGACTGCGGGTGAATATTAAAGAGGGTGGTACAGAGGCGGGCTTCCCACTGGGCAAGTTGCAGCCCAGGTCCGCCAACTGTCAAGCATATCTACGGGCCTGCCACCCCCATTGTGTTAAATTGAAGGAGGGCCTTAACTCCGCCCTGCAACTAGCCGCCCATTGCATAATGGCTCGCGCGCGTTCTGTCTCTCCGACAATTGGTTTGTAGTCGTTCTGCATTGGTATGCTCATGGCTTGGGACGAAGCTCTACAGTATATTAAGTGCCAGTCTGCGCTGGTCATCCGTTTCCTTAAGTCCGTTCTATTTGCTGTCTGGCTTTGGAGGCATTGTTTGTTTGGTTTTCTGCTGGTTTTCTGGCCTTGGCAGCGGTCTCAGAGGTTTAGACCTCAGCCCTCAACTCAGAAGGCCTCGGTCTCTTCCTTTGGGTGCCCTGGTTATACCGTCTGTAAGTCTCAAGCTCCCGTTTTCCCCATTGTGCCGCTCAGCGCTCCTATGATTTTTAATGGTCGGCTCTTTGTGTCTTTTCTTGCCGAGCCCCTTTGTGTCCCTGCTGCCTGGAATCTCTTACCTTTTGAGCTCCTGCTAGACTTCTCACCTCTGTGCACGGGTTCTAGGCTCTCTGTGCCTCTTGGCTCAAGGAGACCTAGCTCTCTGTGCAGACCCAGCTCCAGCCTTTTTTCTCATAGCATTACAGAATGCCGCGAGAGCGGCTCCACCTTATTAGTCGAAAGGGCGGGTCTCGGGGAGGTTCTAGAGGAAGAGCTAATCCTCAACGCTCCTCTCACACCACAGAATCCTCCTCAGATGGAATTGACTCTCGTGGTACAAGGTGAGGCCGAGGTAGAGGCAGAGGTCGAGCTTCTGCATCTGCATGTGAGCACAGCTCTCATCCCTCAACTCGATTTCGCTTCCCCTATTCCCTGGACAATTCAACCTACTTTGTGTCTGTTCGGATTGAGAAGTGCGACAATGTGGCACCACCAGAAGTCTCTGAGGAGCATAGGCCTCCTTGTCCTGTTCAATGTCAAAGAACTCAGCCTGCAGAAGCCTTGGGTGTGGTGGCGGGTCCAAGCGAGCCGGCTAAGGACAATGCTCCATACATAGACTCAAGCGCGTCGGGTCAATACGGATGCAGGATTGTTGAGCAGCAGCCATCCACCTCTGTGGATGTTTGAACCTGCCTCCATGTCATTTTGGTCAGGACATGACCCCAAATGGTTGTTTTGGAGGTTCAATTGTGTTTTTCTGGTAATTTTAGTTCTCATCCTTCTTCGTTGGATAGTTTTTAACAAGCTTAAGCGACGCTCAGCTCTGTTCAGGTCGGAAGTGGTTTTCATTTACGCCTATGTTTGCTGCTCTATTGTAGTTTGTATCACTCTCGGGATAAAGCCTGGGACTGTTAGCGTGGTCTGTGTCAATTTGTCTATCTTTCAGTTGGTTCCAGATTTTGTCAATTTGTTAGCCTTCCAGTTATGGTCTGTGACAATTGTTTGTCCTCTAGTTATCAAGGGCCTGCTGGACAAGTCAGATTTCAAGGGTAGTTTTACACTCCAGTGTTAAAGCTCTACTAAATCCATCTCAGTATGGTGAATTTTTGAGGCCGGCCTCGATGTAATCTCTTTTGCAACTTTTTGTATAATAATAGAAGTAGCCTAATTTACAAAAAAAAAAAAGAGTGTTTACTATGTCATATATATGTTACCTAGATATGTCAAATCCAACATGAACAAGTACAAATATGATAATTTGTCCTTACAAGTAAAGCATTAATCATATTTAGTCTATGCTAATCATTTTTAATTTTGTCACTTATTCTCTAGTCATATATTTTACTCCTAGACTAAACTAGTCATTTAAGTTAGTCACTTTTAGTTGAGTCGCTCAATTCTGGTCATATATTTGATCCCTCGACTTAATGAGTCATTGAAGTTAGTCACTTTTAGTTCGGTCACTCAAAATTTCTCAAATCTAGTAGTAATTCACTCGAAATAATTGTGGTGACTAAATTTTTTAGTCACGTAGTCACTAATCTCTCATTTTGTACTAGTGATTGTTTTGATCTTTTCCAGGTCTACTACAATGCCATCTTCTAATATAACGTGACCCAAGTATTGAATCTGATCTTTATTCACACTTGTTGAATTTGACATACAACTGATTTGCCCCTAGTTTCTGCAATACTATTTTTAGATGTTCCTTATGCTCCTCCTGATTCTTAGAGTATGTTAAAATATAATCAATGAATATGAATATAAATTTATCCAGGTATGGCTGGAAAATACCATGATTAGGCTCATAAAAGTGGTTGGGGCATTCATGAGGGCAAATGACAGTACCATGAACTCGTAATGTCCATATCGAGTACAAAATGTTGTCTTGTAGATGTCTTCTTCTTTTATTCTAATTTGATGGTAACCAAATCTTAAATCAATTTTTGAGAATACCTTAGCTCCTTGCACTTGATCAAATAGATCAATTATACGTGGTAAGGGGTACTTATTCTTGATGGCGAGTTTGTTTAATTGTTAACAATCAATGCATAATCTTAAGTTTCCATCCTTTTTCCTTACAAATAAGACAGGGTCTCCCCACACAGACACACTAGGACGAATATACTTTCTATCTAAAAGCTCTTGTAGCTGCATTTTTAGTTCGGTTAACTTAGGTATGCTCATGTGGTACCGGGCTCTGGATATAGGGGCTACACCTAGAATTAACTCAATGTTGAAATCAATATCACACTTTGGTGGTAAACCTAGTAAAGATTTTGGAAATACATCAACAAATTCTTGAATAACAAGAATATCTTCTAGGGAGGTCATTTTATTTTTAGTATTCGTCAATCCTACTTGAACAACATATATTTGAAAACCCTTTCTAATACATATTCCTAGATGACTAGCAGTAATGGGACATAACTTGGTATTGGTCGTAATTCCTTGGAGCTCTTTTCCTTGGCCTGATTCAACAATAAAACTAACATATTTCTATTTTCAATATACTAAAGACCAACACCTTTCTATCCAATCCATTCCAATTAACACATCATATGAACCCAAAGGGAGTATATTGAGGTCTACATGCATAGGTTGTCCTGAAATTGTTATGGGGAAATGTTCTGTTTTCACGATTACTCTTCTTTTTGTCCCCGTAGCTAGTTGCACTAGCCATGGTTTTGAGAACTTACTGCTTTGCAATTAACATTTATCTACCACCTTACGACTAACATAGCTTAAGCTAGTGTCCGGGTCAAATGAAACAAAGATGGGTTGCTTAGCAATTATACCTTCAAATTCGATCATAGTGGGCTGGAATTTTACCTGGTGATCATCCAAGGAAGCGTTAATTCTCGGCATACTTCTTGCCACATCCCCAGCCATGCATGCCTCTTGAATATTTGATAATTGTTATGTTCTTACCTTATGTGGGAAATTCTTGTAGTAGTGACGTTCTCCGCATCCCTAGCATTGGAGGGATAATTTTGATTGCTAATCATTGAGTGATTTAGTAACTTCTTCTCCCTGCTTGTTTTTTGAATAAGCAATCTTGGAATGATTTCTAACTAGAAATCTGTTGAGGGACTTTTGTTGTACGTTTTTGCCACTAGTCAATCTTTAATGTTTATTTGGGGTCAAACTTCTACCTTTCTTGTTTAGACTCCATTTTTGTCCTTCATTCTTTTGTTTCATCTGCTGGTAACAGGTGCAAGCTTTCTGCACAACGTTATCCATTGTCTTGGGGTAGCCAAATTCTAATCTCTCTTTTATTAAGTTGGGTAAGTTGTCGACAAAAGACTGAATTTTGGCCTTTTCTTCTTGCATGTAAGGCACATAACCCAACAGGGAAGTGAATCGTGTCACATAATCATCCATGGTCAACGTGCCCAACCTTGACTCATGAAATTCCTTTGCCTTTTCATCGTAATACCATTCAGTCAAATTTTTATCCTTGAAATGTTTTTGAAACTCTTTCCAGGTGACTTCCTCTTCATTGATCTTCCTTACTATTTTGGTTTCTTCCCACCATAAGGTGGCCTTACCTCTTAATTGATAAACTGGTAACTGTGCCTTTAGTTTTTCTGTGTGCTCATAAATCTGGAAGTATTTTCCCATATCAATTAGACATGCCTCTATTGCCTCTTTCGATTCCTCTTGAAAGAGTGATGGCTTGATCTTTTTAAATTCGCCTTGTAGCTCAGTCTTCTATCTTTTAGTTTTCTGCTGGTTGGAAATGTTGTGAGAGCGCCCTTCCTCGTCCTCCATATGTTTCTCTAACTCATCATTCTCTTCTCCATGTTGAGCCATCAGGGTCTTCTCCTAATCCTGCACACTGGGGTTTGGATGTCATTGATTCTATCTGTTAGACAAACTTCTAAGAATTTTCTCCTACTCCTCTTGTAATATTTCATTATAAGTTCTTAAATTTATCATTTCAGCACACAACTATTGAACAGTCTCGAGTAACACCACATTAGCTTGTCGTGACTCTTTGCCCAACTGTATCAAAATAGTAGGATTAACATTTACATAAGTGGTTTCAGGTGGGTCAGTTGGTGTTGGGCTCTCCTACATTTTTCCTTATCTATTTCTCCTTTGTTGGTGCAAAATTTGTGTTCACACATAAGTTTATTAGTAGTAAAAAAGAAAACACATTGATTTTCAGTACATATTTTACTCTCAAAGAGTCTCAGTGTGCGAACATGAGCTCTGATACCATTTGTAACAAACATTTACATAAAAAAATATATCTTTTTAAAACAACGTATCAACCTACACCATTCCATATCAAATTATGACAAGATTTCAATCAAATCCCGAGGTGATTAAAATTTTAAAGTGTGGATATGGATGGCACATGGTTCTTAACCTTATCATTTAATATTCATGCTAGTCCCATCTACAAATCTTTTAATGGTGTTTAAATTGTATGGTGCCCTTCCCGAAACATCAGTTGGCTCAAAGTTGTACTCATAGGCTATGCCATGCGTTAAGCATAGGAGCAATGAGGATTAATGTGATAGGGACATCATAGGTGGGGTCCTTCTGATCGTCCATCTGTTGATGATTCGAGAGTGCATAAAACTTAGGGTTTTACCTAACCGATTCATGCACCCTTTGGTAGATGGTTAATCATTTCTAGTGATTGGGGTTGGGTTTCTTGCTGCTCCGCAACGTTTTACCTCTGCGAAGGCTGAGGAGGTTTGAACTCTTGTCAGCATGATTTCTCGAGTCCTCCTTCTCATGACCGCTACAGGTAAAATTTCCCTTAGTTTTGTCTATCATTTCCAGCATTAAACTTTTCTGAAGGTGGTTTGAGAGTCGCGGTCTAACTGAACCTTATTTTTCTATGTAAGTGTTTGGCCTTTTTTCTCAGAGAAGACTTGACTGCTTGGTTCACAAGGAGGTCAGTCTGGTTGAAGTCATTGTTAATCAATGATCTCTGACTAGAGAATGACTGATTTCCTTGCTTGTATCATGAAATGTTAACATGAATGAACAGAGTCAGGGTATCATGGTTTTATTGAGAGGATGGCGACTATGACTTCAAGGTTGTTCTTCATCTACAAGTACAAGCTTAATATTCGTTTCTTGTTTTAAATTCAAGGTTTATTATCATAGTCTCTGACTAGAGGTCATGCTTATTGCAGGTATGCTACCAAACCTTTGGTTGATTTGGAACAACACTAAAAAAGGTCTTTCCCTCACTAGATACTTCTTCATCATACACAGGTTGGGTATATTACTATAATGAGAATGCATTTAGCTTTTTCTGAGCTTCGGGTCAGGATTTGACCACTATTCTCCAGTCCTGGGCTCACTAAGACTGGCTCAAATGGTTGATGTGAAATATTGTCAAGGGTTTTGTGCATTGCACATTTAATTCTTAAACGTTTTGCGTTTTGAATAAATCTATTAGCTCAAATAGCTAGGACCAGGAAGAATTACTCTTATGTTTAGTTTATATTTGCCCTACGCAGTGAGGATGTTGTATTGTTCAGACCTATTCGATTGTTAACATATATCGTGTATATCTTTCGTTTCTTTTTAATGAATTTTCCAATTTCTCTTTCATAACTTGCAATTTACATTACTGAATGAGGGTTTGCAATGCTTCTCTGCTCTTATTTTTATGGTATTCATTTTATGAATAATCATGTTGGTCGAGTGGAATTCATAAAGATTATTGATTATGAAGAATAGGGTTAGAAATTTTGTGAGATAGAATGTAACTTCTTCTAGAATCCTATAGAAAACAATAATGATAGTATAGGCTGTAAATTTCGAGATGTTTGAAAGATCTTTGTAGTTTCCATAATTAACATATGAATAGAAGAGATAGCCTCGACTAGGGTAGCATTCACATGCATTGCTTGTTATAATTTATGGTTGTGTCTTAACTATTTTGTCTTAGATTATACTCCGTCTTAGCATTCAAATATTTCCTTACTTATGATAGTGAATAAATCTTACTATAGCATTGCTTTCTGAACCATACTCTAGTTACAGAAAATTTATTATATCTTACTTAGTTGTTCCGTCTGTTCATGAACAGATAACTTCTTCAAGCTTGCTAAACTTGTTTATAAATATATTTATATGTGGCTAGGTTATCTCATTTTACAGTCTTTAATCTATAAAAAGAAGAAAACAACTGATAATGGGTCTGATAATTATTAACTAGCTCATTGTTAGCCTTTCTGATTTCCTATTTGGAATTTATAAATATATGCATTTATCAGAGAGCTTAATATTTACTTATCTGTCTGAGTGGATAAGTGTTCTTCAGAAAATTCGTTGTTTTACTTATTTGCCTCAAAGTCTTTTCTCCCAACCACGAGTCTCGCAATTACATCGAGACTCCCCCTGAGCACTTTCTATGTTCCACACTAGATTGGCTAGTTACAGTTAGTACCTTGGGCCTCAGGACTTCCACTAAGCCTCAAGCTCTGTACTTTTCTCTTGATTGTCTTCTACAAAATTGTCCCACTGGTTTTTTCTTATTCACCCAGCTCTAGGATATGCTTTCTTTTCCCCCTCTCCCTTTTCCTTTCCAGGTAGAGGGTAACTGTTTTCTTGGCAACCATTTCTTTTAACTATATTAAACATGTGCTATTTCTTTAAAATATCATTACCAAAATTTTGGTAAACACATATGTTTCTTGGCTTCTAGCCTCAGTTAGTTAATATTCCATCATCAACATGTAATAAAATATAAATTAACATTTAACATAAATCAATTTAGTAACTTCAATAATTTTATGACTTGGGGGTGTTACATTATATATCAACTCCATACCAGAAACTAAAGAAACTCCACATCTCCTTAGTTAAGGAAACTGAAAATATAAGAAAATTTCTAATTTGAATTACTTTATTTTTCTCTAAATAAAATAGATATAAAAATATGTTATTTACTAAGAACATTGAAATATTTTCCTTATGGGTGACAATAAAATATTTTTTGTTATTAATATATTTTTGTTTTAAAATTTCACATATAAACTAAACATAGAATGAATTACACATCATGTAATATCAATAATATTATTTATTTTCATCTCCATATTAAGTAGTGAAGAAATAACATTTATTTTTCATATTATTATTTTATTTTTACTCATCTCCATATTAAGTAGTGAAGAAAACTCCATCATACCAAAAAATATGTCACCTTTTAGATACTAAGAGGGTGGAAGACGAAGAACACAATTAGCAGGTCTTACTAATATCCACCTTCATTTCCATAACATTTTCCACACTTCGGATCTTTTTGACTTGTTAAGTCAACCTAGCTATAGTGATCTTAGAGAACTTCTCTCCCTTCTTTTTCTTATCATAAAAATAAACTTTTAAAGAGTCACAATTTCTTTTTTTCTTTCTTGAGGTGCATTAGTATTAGTGGAAGTTAATCATCATCACACTAAAAAATAATTTTATTTCTTGCTTTTGGTTACTTTATATCTTTATTAAATTAAAATACAAATTAAACTATTTAAAGATGTTCAAGTTTATTTATTTAATTTATTAATTTAAAATATTATTTTACTATTTTCGAAATCAAGATTAATAATAACATTTCCCTCCCCACTAGACTATAGAGCTCCTTTGGATGCAATAAAAACATAATCCATCTCGACCTTTACCTTATTATGAGATACTTAAAAAAAATTCTTTGGAAATTAATGATCCAAGAACTCAATCTAACATATATCAATGCTAATGCTTTATTCTTACTGAGAAACACAATGTTACCTGTTTTATTTTGATTAATATTTACGATACTATGTTAACATTCAAATCCAATGGGTTGATATTAACCTTCAATGCATTTATGTTAATATTAATTGTAATTTTATAAATGATGTATTTAAATAAGAATACGATTCATATCTTAAATTTATGTGATTCATGAATATATTAGATTTCTAATTCTTTTATAATAAAATAAAACTCTTTTCTCGGAGAAGTGAGATAACTTTGATTTATATCTTAAATGAAAAAATATATACTTAACTATGGATTGTTGTCACTGTAAGAAAAATTGTAATCAAATAAATTTTTTTAAAATATATTTTAAATTCACAATTGAATTTTTTTTTTTTTTTTGAATCTCATAATAAACTCTCAACCTTTATCCTCCCATAAATTTTAGATTTCTAAATCTTAAATAAACGAACTGATTTACCTCTCTTATAAATGTAATAATAAAGTAACAAAGAAAATATGCCAAATTAATCCGAAATCTCTCTTAAATATACTCCAAATTTGACGGCCCACAATTTGTGGATATATTTCCAGCTAACAGTTTCTTTTGGTCAAAGATTCATGGGCTTAAATATCAAAGTGACTTAAGTTGAGGATTTATGGAAGGGGATAGTTTCCAGCCTTGCAAGGGTCCTAGATCTGCCGTTGCTCGAGAATCATTTTTTTTATATGTGAACCCATAATGGATGAGTATGTGGTTGAATGGAGACACATAATCAGTATTCATCTAAACGCATAATGGATTAATATATAGTAGAATGGAGACACAAACGTTATGGGGCAAACATCAAACAAATACCAAACTCTG
Source organism: Pinus taeda (assembly GCA_000404065.3). Lineage (NCBI taxonomy): Eukaryota > Viridiplantae > Streptophyta > Pinopsida > Pinales > Pinaceae > Pinus > Pinus taeda. Next base: position 227,980 of record APFE030994230.1, read on the forward strand.
CAATATTTATCACTGTGTATGTCTAAATTTAGATGGGTATCTACCCAAATATCCAGCGGTGTAAATCTGGATATGTGCAACTGTAGATTCTTGATAACTTGTTCATTGCCAACAATACCATACTCCTTATGTAAATGTGAAAGCACGTTAATGTATGCACTATAGCTTCATGATGATCAATATATTAAATGCTAGAAATCTACTATTGTTCAGTTAACTCAAAGGAACTTGAAATTGAGTAAAGCAGGCGTTTGGAATGTACTAAAGCAGTTATTGTTAACTCAAAGGAGCTTGAACTTGAAGCCTTTTCGAATGTACTAAAGCAGTTATTGTTAATTTTTCAAATCAGTTCAGTTTCGCTACGTGATGATTTTAATATTAAATGCTAGATAGCTATGGTTCAGTTAACTCCAAAGGAATTTGAAATTGAGTAAGTATTAATTACCCCGAGTTAAATTAATTATTAGTTTATTGTTTTCAAATATTAAGTAACATGGGTTAAATTAATTATTAGTTTATTGTTTTTATATATAAAATATTAATTTATTGTTTTTTAATTTATTGGTGTATTTATGTTGTTTTTTGGATTAAACTAATTATTGATTTATTGTTTTTTAATTATTAGTTTATTGTATTTTTATTATTGTCTTTTGAAAAAGAATAAAGTGATATTTTATAATATTTAATACACAAAATAAATAAAAAAATTAGCAAATCTACTCCATGGTAATTAGTTTCTAATATTGAATTTGAGGCAATTATATGAGTCACTCACTAAGTACCCCACACAACTTCTACATCAACCCTAAACAATATATTTAGTTGATTAATGAATGCATAACTTCTACATCAAGCCTAAATATATTTAGCTGATTAATGAATGATACATGATAGCTTAGAGACTTATTTTATAGTCTAGTGTGCCCTCAATATGTGAGTATGCCTATCATTTTTCAAATAAAAATAAAATATTTTCAAATTAAAAAAAACAATTGTCTACTATGCTATGCAAATTTAAATAATTATTTATATAACCTAAATATAATTTAGTAAAGTAATTAAGTAAAAAATATATATAAATGTTTAATATTTTAATATAAATTAAATATTGAAAATACTTAAAAATATATTAATAACACAAAAACAAAATTAACCAAAAAAAAATTACATATTATTTTTCTACTCTAAAATAAATTTAAACTTAAAAAACTTAAAAAACTTACTCCTTTTAAATTCATATTAAAATAAATCTATATTAATACTGTATGTAATCCATCCCTCAACTACTCCATCCTTGTTTTCACACTTAAAACACCACTCTTATATAAATGCTAACAAATATCTCTCAATTATCCTTTCACCCAACGCTATGGCTTTTCAACCAGAGCGAGACAAATATCTCTCAATCCTTGCCAGACAAGTATCTCTCAATCCCTTCACCCAACGCTATGGCTTTTAATGGATAACGTACATATCATTAAGAGAGTAGATTGACTTGCAGCCACACACGAAAGTTATATATACATACGGCCTAGTGTAAGGAAGGAAGGGAATTGTTTGGAAAATTATGGAAATTTTAGTTATATTCATAGAAAATTTTATAAGGATTTTTGTAAAAGCAAGCTATAATTGTTAGAGAAAATTTCACAAGGATTTTTGTAAAGGCAAGTTATAATTGTTAAATTTCAAAATTTTAGATGTCTTAAACATTTTTGTTTGGTGCTAATGCATTTTCACCATCAAAAACATGATTCTAACATAGCTCTATAAAAAGTTTTGAAATTATTTTACCTAAATTCCAACAACTTTTGACAGTCCCAGCAATTCAATTCCTTACTCCCATACCTACAGTAACTCAATTCCTTACTCCCATACCTACAATAACACCATCCTATTACCCTTAATGATTAGCATGTGCATTCTGCCGCAGGTGTTAAAGCTCCGCGGAGCAGGTACGCTTAGTGCCGGGTTAATCATTCATTCTTTCTATGCATGATTTTGGTGGCTCAGAGGCTATGGTAAGGGACCAAGTCAACGATGTAATGGAAGCATATGTGCAGGGTATGTTGACGGAAGCGTTCGGGTTGAATAATTAAAATGCCAATACTAATAAACTAAAAGCTCATCCACAACATATCAAATAAAATAAAAAATCTGTTGACGCTAGGAGGCAATAGAAAATTCGACGATTTACTTCATCCAGATTCCGTAGTACCAACAATATTCGTCCAAACAGGTAAAATATGCCCAATGACCTACTGCCGCCACTCAGGCGCTGGCTGCGAGCAAGAGCGTTGTATATAGACCGTTGGTTACTCGTCAAAACAGGTCAGATATGCCCAATGACCTACTGCCGCCACTCATGCACGGGCTGCGAGCAAGAGCGTTGTATATAGACAATTGGTTGTTTTTCAACGGTACAGCGCAAAATAATTCGTCAGGCACAATAACCCTCCCGCGTAGTCTAATATAGACAATTGGTTGTTTCTCAGCGGTACGGCGAAAAATAATTCGCCAGCGACAATAACCATTCTGCTTAGTCTAACTAGGGGAGCTTAGTTGCCATATAAATTTTAGTTATATTTAAAGAAAATTTAACAAAAGTATAGTTGAAGCCCCTTCCGCGTAGTCTAATATAGACAATTGGTTGTTTCTCAGCGGTACGGCGAACAATAATTCGCCAGCGACAATAACCATTCTGCTTAGTCTAACTAGGGGAGGTTAGTTGCCCTATAAATTTTAGTTATATTTAAAGAAAATTTAATAAAAGTATAATTGTTAGACTTCAAAATTTTAGGTATTTTAGACTTTTTCGATAATAGTGAATTTATCTACTACTTCTACAAAATTTCATTTTTACCCCGACTCCAACCAGTTTTAACAGTCCAAACAATTCTTCGAACTAGTTAGAATACTCTAACCATTCTAGATATGGATATGATCGCTTTCGTATTTGCATATTATGCAGTGAAATCTTCGATGCGTTGGATGATGAAGACGCTCCACTAAACCCACATTCCATTTTATCTTTAGTGCAATTGACAGTTATATCAGCGATGACAGCTGCAAGGCACGACATGACACGCACCTCAAGAATGGTTGCCCTATCGCAGTCACGATATAGTACGTTCTCAACTATTCTTTTAATCTAGAGTTGACCTTGTCACTTTAGTTTTCTAGGCAATAATGTTGTGTTTTCAAGTAATTTGTATGGATGCTAGTTTTTATTTTCATATTTAAATGTTTCACCTGAGAGGAGATTGACAGTAAGAGTCGTCTATGCAATAAAATATGGACTCCGCAAATATTGGGGTTGAGTCGTCTATGCAATAAAATATGGTCTCTGCAAATAATGGGGTTTTCTTAAATAGAATTTGCTATCATTAACATATAAACTAAGAGATTTCGAGGACACGACAGAACGCAGCTACAGCTACTAAATTAAATAAATAGATATCAATACAAATTGGGATATCTTACTCTTTGAGTATAGATATTAATACAAAATTCTTGGTAGGTTACATGTATTTTAAAAGGATTAGCTCTGCCTCTTCGAGTTCCCATGAATCTAGGTGGTGTGGGCCCTTCGAACCTTGGTGAGTTGAGGTGATGAAGAGTGACGCAGTGGATGTAGTGGAAGTAGTGAGGTAGGAAATAATTACCTATCCAGCATTCTTTTTTTAATATCTTAAAAAATAGGGTTTTGTAAATATGTCTACGAATTGATTTTCCGATTTGTAAAATTTTAAAAGTAATTTTTTTGTAGTGTTAGTGTCTTATTTTTGGGCTTTCTTCACAATAGGAATTCTTCTCTTTTTTTCTTATACCTACATGCATATAATTTATTACTGATGTTCATATAAAAAGAAATCCATGTACCAAGATAAATTGGTATTATTAGTTGTACTAGCTAGTTCTCTAGGAATCTTTTTTAGTTACAAAGTTCATCAATCATGATAAACTTTCTCTAAGTAGGTGGCCTACATTCACACTACATCTCACATTTTAACTTCTTTAACTACACATCAAGCTTAGATATGAGTACAACTACCACCCTCATATCTACTTAGTCGTTAATTCCACAACTTCATGGCACATCCTCTCTCTATAAACACTACATTTCTGACTCAACAATTACACATCAAGTACATTTTTGAGTCAACACTTACACATCAAACTTAGATACGAATACACCCTAGTATCTACCCCGTGGTTAATTCCACTACTTGATGCCACATCCTCTCTCTAATCAAGAGGGATGAATACAACTTAGTATCTACCTAGTGGTTAATTCCACTACTTGATGCCACATCCTCTCTCTAATCAAGAGGGATGAATACAACGTAGTATCTACCTAGTGGTTAATTCCACTACTTAATGCCATATCCTCTCTCCAACTAAGAGGGATGAATACACTCTAGTATCTACCTAGTGGTTAATTCCACTACTTGATGCCATATCCTCTCTCTACCTATCAGTGATAAACAATACTCGTCAGACTCAAAAGTTCATAATAACCTCGAAAATCAACTTTAAGATGTAAGGTATAATAAATCATATATCCCTTACAATATAAATACCTCATTATAACTATCTCCACCTACGAGCAATAAACACTACCTGTAGGGCTCAAAAGTTTATAATAACCTCGAAAAACAACTTTGAGATATAAGTTGCAATAAATCATATATCCCTTACAATATACATACCTCATTATAACAATCTCAAGTCATATACAAATCTCAAGTCATATACAACAAACAATATTTCGTTATGACCATTATCTACCCAAAACATACAAACCCATTTAGGTTTCATCTTTACCTTATCTTCAATGAAATTATGCACACTAATAGTGCCTTCATGAAACTTTTTTTTCTTCATTACCTTCATCATAATTTTACATCAAAGTTGTGAGAAAGATTCTGCAACAAATTCTTATTTATCCCTAAATCCATGCATCAAATTTTATGTGTCACACTTCAATTAAAAATACGACTTTAGACAATAGAAAAACATGACATGGATTCATTTTATATCAAATATATTAAATATGTTGGAGTTAATTCTTACATCCTATATTTGAGATGTTGGTTTGAGGTGGTTGAGAAATTCTCTCAACCTCTTCTTCTAAATTAGGAATAAATTAGATCTGAGAAGCTCTATATATTAGAGTAATATCTCAATGTAAAGTGTGTGTGTTGGCACATACACCTTTCTGTGAAATATATGAGTGCTTTCAGCCTTTTTTTAACATGGTATCAGAGCCGAAGGTTGGAGATGAGTTTCTCTGAAACATGGCCGAGGTTTTTGAGTGAAAAATGGCATTGAACATGCTGCAAGATTAAGATCTGATGAAAGGCACGGACACAAGAATCCATTACGATGAAGGAAAAAGAGGGGCCTTTCTGTAGCGAATGGATCTGCTGATTCAAACAACTGTTGCCTACATGTGAAGTAGATCTACCGATTCAAACAATTGGTCCCTCCATGAGAAGTAAGGAAGGGCCACTGTATGGATTGAAATCCATTCTTTGTGCACTGTCTTGTTGAAGTACTCAGACATGTCGTTACAGCTATTATGTTAGACAATGTAGGGATTTCATAGTCTCCTTTTGGAAGTCTATGTCTAGAAGTCGTTTCTCCCTTGTTTGAAATGAACTATCACTTAAAATGGGATCGAAGGAGCTTGTCATCAGCTATAGGAGATTGGAGGCGTAGTTTGGAGGCTCTGTTGGAGACTGGTGCATTGGAGGTTATTTGTCGTCATCGTGAGTTATAATAAGCTGTGGAGCGTCGATTATTTTCTTTCGATGAGCTCACTGTAAAATGTTGTTTTGTTTTGCTTTGTTCAAATATCCTCCGAGGCATGCCACTTTCACAAAGCAACCGAAGAATTTTTTAATTGCAAAAAGATACATTGGTGTTGAAGTTTAAAGAACGAGGAGCATAGAATAGTGAATTAGAGAGAGTTGTTGCGCTAGGGTGAAATGACTACAAGTTGAAATGATTTGAGGAGTCGTTGTCTACTTGTACAAAGGAGAAATGAAATAGGTTTGCGTAGTGATGTGTGTGCCATAACGGTTGTTAAAGGAAGCGTGGATCCACTGGTGTAGAAACTCTTTAGGCAGAAAGAGCGTAAATCAGGCACACGAATTTTCTGTGGTTTTTCGAATTTCGAGGTCTATTTGAGGCATGCGAATTTCACAAAGTAATTGAAGTTTTTTAATTACATAAAAGCCATGATTAATCAAATATCCCAATAACTTTCTCTGTCCTTAAATTGGGGGTGAAGAAGACTCGCCCTTCATCAAAATCTTTGTGAATTTTTAGGTGCTTCTTTGGGCATTTCTAAAGGCTTGTGTAGTTCGTTGGCATATATTGCGCTGGGCTACGCTGTAGTTATGAATGATAGTTCATGGAGTAAATCCTTCAAAGGTCCATTAATTTAGTGGGAGCAAGCTTCTCAATATGTTTTTTTAGTGGCTATGTATAATTGTGTTCAAAGGACAATTAAGAAGTTCTAGTGGTGGTGTAGTTGAATCATTTGTAGTAGGAAAATTTGGTTAAACTTACGTTTGCAAAATGACGATAAATTTCTAAAATTTGGATGATGAATTCAATAGAGAATTTGAACCTCTTAAACATTTTTTGAACAACTCAGTGAAAAGGCTCGACATGGATAGTTGTCCATACTGTACGGTAGTTGCAGATCTTGGGAAGAATCCCTTATTCATTGAAGACACGGGAGTGGTCTTCTAATGGGGTTATGCAACAACTTGGGACATTGTTTAGTAATTGACTCTAGGAGGTCCTCTTTTCGGGAGTTCAAAAGTTGAACTCGGGTATCCAACTTGCCAACTACACCTTTACAAGGGAGAAGAGGCAAGTTGATGGAGTCTATATTGAGAAGTTGTAAACAAGTTAAATAATGGTTGTGTATTCTATTGTTTGTGGATGATTTCAATAAATTTATGTAATGTAAGCATTAAGAGGGGATGCTGGAGTTAATGCTTACATCCTATATTTGAGATGTTGGTTTGAGATGGTTGAGAAATTATCTCAACCTATCCTTCTAAGTTAGGGATAAATTAGATATGAGAAAGTCTATATATTAGAGTAATCTCTAAATGTAAAGTGTGTGTGCTGGTGCATAACCTTTGTGTGAAATATATGAGTTCTTTTAGTGATTTTTAACAATATATAGCCTCACACCACAGGCTCCACTCAACATATAAATGATTAGATTCTTACTACACCATAAGAAATTTGTTTTGAATGCACCACATGGAATGTGTTCCAACTTAGCTCTAAATAAGCATCTCATTCTTGTTGAAAACGTTCAACACACTATTATCATGTTTACCGTCCTCTTAACCTTGGAAGTAGCCTTAGTTGGGTCAATACTAAAGCAAGCATATTTCTCCAAGTAACTTGAATGAAGAGGAGTTTCCTTCATTTTTAAAAGAGAGGACGTAAGTCAATGTTTTAGAGAAATTTCCAGTGTCTCCATCAAGTTTTGAACTAGGCACCACAACTAAGAATGATTTTATTTTTCTTGGGCATGTTACATACGATCACCAGTTCGAATGATCTCTAATCTTGTGATGAGCTTCAGTATTGCAACAAGAGTGCTGCAACTCCCAAGGCTACCAACTTTAATTATCAACCTGGAGTTCGTATAAACTTAAGAGGTATTAGCACTATATGTGCAACATACAATGTGTCCTTCCTTTGTTGTCATGATGTAATGGAGTGCATGTACTGAAGTCAAATCCTAAACTAATTGCAGTAAATGAAATGTTCAAAATTAAACCTTGACCTATTGCAAGAAAGAAAGTACAAGCAAAGAGAATGAAATCAAATGCTAAAATACACCATTTTTTAAATAATTGTTGAGAGGGTTTGCTTCAAAAGAATGCTAAGTTAACATGCATGCAATCCTATTGTCTTAAGCATGTAGATTCAAACCATCAAACCTTCTAGTGTTGTGCATGTAAATGAATAAAATAAATCTATTTTTCATTTTGTCCTTTTTCATGTGAGAGTGTGAAATCTAGTCTCTTTTGGTGATGTGGTTGGTGGCTTGGATATGATGGTGGATGATCGGAAGGGTTACGAGACCCTTAGGTGACCTTGTGTGGCTTCCTGCAGGTTTTCGCTCAATTCGGCCTCAAAACATGCCACTACACAAAAACCTACAAGATGTAATAAAAACGTAAAGGGTCCCTTAGAAACCTACAAGGTATAGTCGAGAGAAAAAGGATGGATGTTGAAGGTGATGGAAAGATTAGCAAAGTTGTTTTGTGGATGAAATGAGGCAAGGGAGTGCCTAGGACCACTTCAGAACTCAAAAACAAAGTTCAGAGATGGATGGATTTGCTCAAAAAGCTTGGAGAAGTTTCTTTGTGAAATGATGAAATTGGTGAGGGTTCAATTACTAAGAAAATCAAATCCAAATTGGATGGGACAACTTTTTTTTATTAAATAGCATGTCTTAGGTCCCTATTACAAGTGGAATCACTAAAAAAGACCTTTTTTAACCCATGCAAAAAAAAAAAAAAACATTACTAGTAGAAAATCTAGAAATTTGAGAACTAGTGAGCTAGTAAATCTAAAAAATGCCTAACGAAATCAAGTGCAAATGAAATGTGGTAATTTTTGTTATGAACTAGAATGTTTTTGTGATTTAATGCAAGTGGAACCGACTTGATTGAAGCTTTTTAGCATGCTCTAAAAAATACCAGAAGTTTACTATTCTTTGTTAGTAAGGAGGTCAATCAATTTAGATTTAGGAATAAGAAGACTAATCCAAGCACCCCAATGATTACTATGAAATTTAAAAGGTTTTCCAAGGATGAAATAATTTTTTTGATCTTTCAAAAGAACTTACATCAACCATTTAAATCAATCCTACAACAAGAAATCATTAATACTAAATGCAAAAATAAAAAGAAATGAAAACTAGAGATCCATGTGAATAAGAAGTGAAAAGAAGGAAAGAAAATTATACAAAAGGGCTCCGAGGCTCCTAAGATGGCCAAGCCCAAGGAAAATCAAATACCTATGGAGGAGAACAAGATTTAGAGGCTGAACATGACACCAATGTTCATTGTTTTCATTAACAGAATTACATCCCTGCAAGAAAATACAATGGAGCTACAAAAATACAAGTTCTCTCCACAAGAACACTAATGAAAATCTATCCCTAGAGGTAAATTTGACTTGGTAATTATACAAAATGATTAAGAATCATTCCCTATGAAAGGAGGAAGCTTTCCCACCAAAATCCGTTGATCAGTGAATCTGGTCCCTCAATTAGTGGAACACATTCCTAGATTTTCTCAATCATTGGAGTTCCAAAATCTATGCCATAATTCCATAATATCATGTTGATTTATTATTTATTATTGATCCTCCAATAGTAGGCAACAAGTCCCTAAATTATCTCCTCCTCCAAATATTCATAATCTGCACAATATTCTCATAATATTCCAAAAAAATAAAATAATATTAGGGACAAATATCCAATTATTTAGAAACCTTCCCAATGAATATATTAAAGTTAAAAACAAATTATCTAATGCAACAAGAGATGTTTAATATGATGAAAGATGGTTAGATGGACCTTAATTTATGTTTAATTTATAGGCATGGGCCTCAATTTATATCTGATTTAGAGGCCATCACTTTGTGGCTCAAACTCCTTACAATGACCAACACCCACGGTTATTCACCAGTAGTTTGATTTATCTTTTATAGCTTGTAACAAATAGTTGTTTGAATAAATTCATCTCCCCTCATATAATAAACAAGAAGAACAATTATGAACTTTTATCACAACTCAAATCGACAGCTCCGCATGCAAGACATTCTACTTGTCCCTCAGGGAGTTGGCCTAAGGTAGGCTGTGATACTACTTAAAGGGCAGAGGACACATAAAAATGCTGCTATGACTGATAAATTAAAAAAATGGATTTCAATGCAGATTGGGATATCTTAATTTCTTTGAGTATTCATATTTATACAAAATTCTAGGTTAGTTACATATATTTTAAAAATATCAGCTTTTTCTCTACGAGTTCTGATGAATCTAGGTGGTTTTGGCCTTTCAAACATTGGTGAGTTGAGGAAGTGAATAATGAGGAGTGGAGGTAGTGGAAGGGGTGAGGTCACACCTATGAGTTAGTGTTAGAGGCATGCAACAATATGGGGGACACGACTCTCGGTTAAATGTGACGAGTCACAATCTAATGAGTTGTATGTGACAAAAAATATGATGATGGGACAAGTTTCTATGAGAGGTAGAAAGCCTCATGGTTGGATGGAGCCGATCGATGAGTTGGGTGAGACGACTTGACGAGAGGATGAACTGACATGTTGGTGACCAAATTGTATGATCGGCCTGAGTAGGCAAACCCATTGTTATTCATGGTGGAACCATATATATGGGCAGGGGAGACATGGAGGAAAAAAAATCATCATCATAAATCATCCAAAGCACACCAAGGGAACTTGGAAAGCAAAAAGGAGAGGAGAATAAGGTGCATACCGAGGTGTAGGGGGACAAATCGAGGCGAAGCATAAAGCCGAAAACCTAGAAAACTAAACAAAAGGTTGGTGGGTGAACCAGGGTGTGGCTACCTATGTGAGTCGGGCAGACTGTCGTAGGGCAAGCTACCTAGGCATGCATGCCTGGTGTCTGAATAGGATTTTACAATTGGGCGAATAAGTTAACATTCAACAGATAGTTCAGGTGATAATAGTTGGGCGAGTGGAGGTTGGCCGCATGTAGAGTTGGGTGAGTCGGACCCAAGTTGCGTGTGGGATGCACGAAGGCACATGGCCTTTCCCGCGAGTTGGGGTGGTGTGATAGGGAGTTGTAGACATGGTGAACTGAGGAGTTGGGCGCAACAAAATGAAGGTTGGGTGTGGTAGGCAAGCACATGATGGGTGCTGCTACCTGACCCATGACGAGTTTCATGAAGGTGCTAGGCAGAGTTGCATGTCGAGCCATGGCTTGGCCGAACAATAGGTCAGGGTGAGCCTGAACAATAACTAGGGGAAGGTTGAATGTCAAGCTGGGGCAAGGCTGAATGAAAATCGAGTTGGAAACCAAATTTTGGCAGTTTTACCAAGATAAAACCGAAGTGTGGTAGTTTTTCCAAGGTAATTATGGGGTTGCCTTGTAAAAGGTTGTCATTGTATAAACTTGTAAAAATCAGGTTATTATATTTTGCTAGGAAAGCTCTAATCAGGAAGTTACCCCTCCCTTTGAATAATTATTGTACTTTTTTACTTTTATATGAATGCTGATAAAGATGAATGTTTCTGTTGTGTAAAAGAATGATGAATGCTTAGTGAAGTTGAAAAATATTCTAAGTATTGAATGTTAGGTGTAGTCTGTACTTAAAAGTATTGGTCAAAATAAATCGGGTAGCGGTGCGCACCTGCCTATGTGCGGTTGAAAGACCACCGCCAGAATAGGGGTGTGACAAGTGATATCAGAGCATAGTATTTTGATCAAATTAAAGAAGTTTGACAAGGGCCATGTTGAACGATAGAAGAAGTATATGATCGCTACTAGATCACAAAGGAAGATGATGGTGAGTGAAGCACAGGAACCTCAAGTTATGATAGGGGAATCTAGCAGGGATACTGATCAAGACCTTATGCATTGAGTGGTGGATAGGATTGAGGAATTGGCTTCTGAATTAGCTTTGGAGAAGTTTGAATATTCCGAATAGTGGGACATGGCAGTAAGGTTTTAGGATGAGCGTATGAAGTTGAAGGGATATTTTGAAGACCTCAAAATTTGATACGAGTATATGGAGTGGCTCTATACACAAATAGAGAAAGAAGTCAAAGGGATTGGAGCTACAAGGGACCCAGGTTTGGCATAAATCTTGAAGTTGTAGAAAGATTTTGGAGATGCTCAAAATGAGATAGCGGTTATGAAGAAGGAAATTGGGCAAAGTTCTACTGGAGGAGTTGCTCCTGTCAAGGTCAAAGAAACCAATTCTTATGATGGGAAAAGAAGTGCAGAAAATGTTGGTAACTTTCTATGGGATATAGAGCAATAATTGGAGTGTTTGGGTATATGTGATGATGAGGAAAAAGTGAAGGTAGCTGCTCAATTATTGATGAAGGATGCTAAGATGTGGTGGTGAGGTAAGATGGACCAGATTTATAATGGTGATGCTACGGAAATCACTTCATGGGATGACATGAGGAAAGCGTTGCAAACTTATTTTACTCCGCAAGATGAGAAATGGGATGCAAGAATTAAGATAACATGCATAAAGACAATAGGGAGTCCACAAGCATATCAATGAGAGTTCTCAAGTGCAGTTTTGGAATTACTTGATATGGCAGAAAGGGACAAGGTGTTCAATTTCATTATAGGATTGAAACCTTGAGCACAAAATGAGGCTAAGAGGCAAAAGATTAAGATAGTTGAAGAAGATTTTGTAGTTGTTGATTGCTTGGTAGAACATTATGATGAAGGAACCAAAGAGGGAAAGAAGAAGACTGATAAGCCAAAAGAGAAGTCTATGAAATAAGAGCCTTCAAGATCGTATGATAAGACAAAGATGAAGAAGCCCTTGAAGTGTTGGATATGTGAAGAACCACATACAGTGAAGAATTGTCCTTCAAGACCGAAAGTGGCAGTGATGGCACAATTTGTGAAGAAGAAGAAAGAAGAAACTTCCATTACAGTTTGCATATTTTAGGAGTTGCAGTAGCTACGGAAGTGATCTCACGAAGAGATCTCGAAAGGAACTATTTGGAATATGTGGAGATGAAGATTGGGAAAGGCAATATTCTCACTATGGTGTATAGTGGTGCAACTCATAACTTCATGAGTGAATATACTACAAGGAAGATTGGGCTGAAATTTATACTAGTTCAAGCATAATTGAAAGAAGTGAATTCTCGACCTGATTCTATGATTGGTGTGGTTGAGAAGGTCAATGTGACACAAGGTGAATGGACAAGGAAGGTTGATTTCATAATGGTGCATATAGATGACTATGAAGTTGAACCGTGCATGGAATTTATGAAGCAATTTCAAGCTATGATAGTTCCTCACATGAAGAAGTTGTACATTTACGATGGAAATGAGGAAGTACCCATTGGTATACCAATCATAGGGGCTATGACAACTGAATGTAAATTGACAGCGATGAATGTGGAGGAGGTCAAGCAAGATGAGGAAGTCTATAAGAGGTTGTCTTATAAAGAGGCAAAGCTTATGGGGCAATCATAAGTGATGAGAACATTGCCTGATAGTATCTTGGATCTATCAACCAGACTAGAGGAAATGGAGAAGGATGAGGATGAGGATGCTAGACCAGGTGATCAAACGAAGAGTCAGGAAGCATACTTACAAAGATTAGAGGTGGAAGATCATGATAGATGGATTGAGCTGATATGTGAGGAAGAAGGAGAGCCTTTAGGCTCCACTTCCTCCACCTCTTCTTAGACTATCAAGAGGATGAGTCTCATTGTTAGCTACTCATGCAATGAGTCTCTGACATTTTGAGTAGACATCTAGGTTGAGCTGGACATGATTGATAGCAATGTGCAGTGATGAGTCATGATGATGTAGGGGCATGCATTCTTATGGAGGTGATGTATGGCTAGATTAGATACCCAACTAGTCACTGACATGAGGGATACCAACACATTATTTTCTTGCAGAGTTTGGCATATCGATGGCATGAGGTAGGCCAGAGGTGGACACATCTGGATTATCCATACACATAGTTATGTTGATTGGAAGTCTTGGTGATGATGGTTGCTGGGATGGTGTTGTCGAGGATGAAATCCTTTAGAGTGGGGGAGTATGTCACACCAATGAGTCGGCATTAGAGATGTGTGACAAGATGTGGGACACGACTCATGGTTAAATGTGATGAAGGCATAAGTCGTGTGCAATGAAAAATGTGACAATATGACAAAAGATGATAGCTATAAGTCTATGTTTCTTAACCAGTTAGATGGAAAGAGTCATAGCCAAGTACTAGTTTATGAATTTGTTGTAAAAACTAACATATGAAGATAAACAAGCAAAAGAGAGATAGTTAACATTTATCAAAATCCACTATCATGGATTAACTATCTTATATACTTATGCTCAAATAAAGGAAATTGGGTTCTGGATTTATTCTCGAGCTAACGTAAGTTTCTTCTATGAAATTGAATTTCAATATATTACTTTTTAATTTATATGTGATTATCCTAATTTACTTCATTATTATTTTGTGCATGATAATTATGTACAACACTAGCATGTTGCCTACAAAAAGGAAGAAATTGCATTGCCATTGAAAAATACCTAATACAGTGGAAATTTATTCAATAAGGAATTAATGCTCTTCAATTTCTTCTAGATGCAATGCAAGAAATTGGGTTGATGAAAGGGGATTTTAATGAACCATTAGATGGAATGATTGGAAACACATACACTGGGAGATTCACAGACATCAAAGATCCATTAGAAGAGGAAAATGAGCAAACTAAAGTAGAAAATATTGTGGAAGAAGACAATGATGAAACTGTAGAAGATGAAGAGTTTGGATTATATGATATTATTGATTAAACTTAAGTTGTGCTTGGAAATCAAGCTCATTTTTTGTAACTATTAATTAGTTATACCTGTAATGTTTTTGACTTTGACATTTTATGAGAATAATAAGTATTCAATTAATTTTGTTATATGTTCAATATTTGTAATATGTGATTTTCGCTTTAATTTTTATGTGATTCATTATTTAAAAAAAATGCGATTATTATTATTTCTTGACATGAAATTCATAAAAAAACTATTATTTAACCATTTTTTGTTAAATTTTTCCTATAGAAAATTGTGATTTTGACATGTCATTTCTAGCAAAAAATTATCAAAATTTGTAAATTTCTTTTGTTATATTTATTTTCAAAATGTTTATTTTTATGTCATTTGTTAAAAATTATTGTTTTTTTTAAGACAATTATTAGATGCGCATTGAAAATTTAATTAATGATATATAAATATGTAGAATATCAAAACTTTAAAATATCAACCTTTTTCTTTAACTATGCAAAAAAATAAAGACCTCACTACAAGAAAACAAATATTAAAAGAAAAACAAAAAAATATGAAGAAGAAAATTACTTCAAAAACTGATAAATTTAGAAAATAATTATTCACATTTGATACATTACAAAATTTAGAGTAAAAAAATAAGCCTTTTAAAAAAAGTGTCTGATGTGGAATCAAGACTTTTTAAAATGAGCCTGCAAATCACTAACATTCTAAAAAATAATGTACATAAAAGATTTAAGGTGTCAAAAATTATGCTAAAAAATATATATGTATTCTACATCAACACTTTTCAAAATCGGTTTATTTTTTTGCTACCTCAAAAAAACGGGTACTTGTATTAGTTCATGTTTCAATGTTTATGTTTTTTTTTGCATAGTTTATAACTGAATAGTAGTGTAATCCTATGATATATATTATGTCACAATTTTCATTCATTTTGTGTCTCACATTTATTGGCGTTGTGTTTTTATGCCTTGTTCTATGTTCACGCAGGTCTTCCTATGAAGTGAAGAGGAAGGGATTTTGAAAGCATCACTAGGAATTCCACATACATTTGGTAGAAAGGTAAGAAGCTCTTCCATATCTCATATTTCATAGTTTAGTTGTACACTAAGGAAAGGTAACAGTCCTTTGTTCTACCTTTTACTAGATCTCTTTTGAATATAGGGAGATAACTCTTGTCCACAAGAGTGATTTGTACGCCACAACAAATTATTTAAAAATGAAACCACTCTCAAGCATAGTTTTCATCTCTTTCAAGCTTCTGTAAAAATGAAACCACTCTTACTTTATACATGTGATTGCCACTTTTTATCATCCTATTTCTTCTAGATGAGCCTTGGTTTTCTCTTTCCATCATCACCATGTGCTTGGTTGATCATTCACTTTCACTTGGTGTTTTACTTTTTCCTGAGGAACTGTTGCGATGAATGGCCTTATTAGCCAACCTCTTGACCTCTACGTGTTTTGAGTAGTTTTATTATGACTAGAACCAGTTGCTACCCTTTATAACACTTGTTCCTCAAGGTGGAGTTATCTTTAAGCTCTTTTATGACTCTTGAAACATGAAATATTGTCAAGTACACTTGTTTCTTTTGAACTTGTTAAAGTAAATGAAAATATGTCTACTTGGTATAAGTTTACCTCCTTTATGGATCATTTATACTATTTACGAAAAATGTATACTTTGACTAATCATGGTCAAAAGAGTTCTCTCATGCATTATTTTACCCTTTTCCGGGATTAAGTGACTAAATCTATCAATAAGGGCATTTCAAAGTTTACTTATGTTTTTCTCTTGAATCTTGAAATATGAAAAAAAACGAGTTTTACTTTCTCCAGGCTAGTTAAAACTTTACATTGAAATAACTAAATGAGTTTTATTTTTGTGTTTTTTCAAACTTTTTAAAAACAAAAATGACATCAAGTTACTCCTTTACAAGACTCATAAAATGTAAATAGTGCAGGACTTGTCAATCATGATGAGACTGAACCACTCCTTCCTAGGGTTGGTTAAGAATACTCTGAAGAATTGATCCAAAGGATGAGCTTACAGGACAAGCACATGTTATCCTCCTTAAGCTTGTGTAAAAATAAAGAGGGTCTTTCCAGTAATGGTGGGGGAAAATTGGAAAGAAACATTTGTTTTTGTATTGTAAAAAGGTAGTGTGTCACTCTTGAACATGACACTTCGTCACTTTTGTGTCTAGGTTAGCAAATCCATTTCTCTCTGAGCTAATCATACCTCATTGAAAGTCTTTAGATTGATTTTTGGCCTTATCTATTAGTCTAATGTTGCAAAGTCAAAATTTTGTGTTGACGATACATTCAAGCGAAGTTTAACCTTAGTCAAAGTTACCTTGAAATTCATAGCCTTTAATCACATCAGCCATCCCCGAGGGAGTCTTGAACCATTCCAAATTTTATCTTCAAAAATTAACATGAGTATCATGTCATAGCCCCTCCTGTGATGGGTCACTCTTATTGAATTTAGCTCATTATCTAGGAAGTTGACTTACAAACCTCCTTTAGTACCTTGAAGCTTGTATGCCTTAATGTCAGGTTTGTTGCCTTTAATGATAGGTTCTCATCATTGACCTTCAATCAAATTATTTTATGACTATTCGACTTAAATACATTTAATCACACTTCATATATTGTAGTAAGGTACCTTGAGAACCATTTCCATTATTGGTGGTTTCTCTCACATATGTTAACGATTTACATTATTGACCAGTAATCAAGTGGATTCTACCATGTTCCATTTTGATACATTCACTTGCATGGTTAGATTCGTAATATAGATCGATAGAGATGGATACTAAGACCCTAGATCTAGTTTTATCCATCCAAACTGCGTGAAGTTCAAGATATTCATGATTGTAAACATGGATCCATATTTAATGGTTGCATGCATACCATGTCTATTGATGAAGTGGATGTTTATATATTTCCATACCGATTCTTTGAGATACTTTTTCTCTGAGTATGGGAATTCCTACCTCAGTGATGATTATAGGAATATATTGTATTGTAACCCTTGATTTTTTATTTAAGGTCTCCAATCATGTTCTCTAATTTGAACATTGGCATGATAAAGCACTTTAATCCTCAAACATATATTTTGACTTTGCACTTTAGGGGGAAATATATTATAAGCCATTTTGTCACCATTACGAAAATGACTACCAATATGGATCTCTCACTATGCAATGAAATGTTCCAAGCATTCTCCTATGAATTTGGAAGCAAAACAATCCCAAAGACTACAAGAATTATAGATTAAGTTGCTCAAAAACCTATTTTTAGGAGCTTTCACACTTTCTCTGGCCATTAGCCCTGCAAGAGTATTTTTGACCATTTTGGTCTATGCAAGTCTACACAATGTCTTCCACTATGAACTACACACATATCTTAATGAGAGTAAAACTAAAAAATATTTCTAGAAGCTTTGTCAGAGGAATATTTCCAAAATAAAGGCCTTGAGCCTCTACATACTTGGTCATCATCCCTTTTATTATGGAGAAAAATCCCTCCTTCTATCAAAACAACATCCATCCTTTTAAGGATCTCATCTCTTCAGAAGAGGATCTCAAGCTTCTTCCTCTTTTCCTATAAATTTGACACAAGCTAGAGGGTGAAGGGGGGATTCGGAATAAACTTATGCTATTGGAATATGACTAGAAATATTATTACCTAAAGGAAGGATTGGAGATCAATGGTAGGAGGCATACATCATCAAGCCCAAGGTTGTACTGCTTCTTCTTGTTCAATATTAATACAAGTATTTTTATTTCCTACTAGCATTTGTTTTAATGTTGTTTGCAAATCTCCTTGATCTTTTTCATATTTTATAGCTGAATATTGGTTTAATCCTATGATATATTCTATGTAACAATTTTCATTCTTTTTCTGTTTCATATTTATATTTGCTATGATTTTAGTCCCTTTTTCCAATCATGTAGGTCTTCCTATGAAGTGACGAGGAAAGTATTTTGAAAGTGTCAGAAGCACTTCCACAGGGATTTCGTAGAAAAGTAAAAGGCTCTTGCATCTCTCATATTTCACACTTTAGTTTGTAAACTAAAGAAAGCTAGCAGACACTTGTTCTTTTTTATACTAGATCTCTTTTGAATCTAGGGAGATCACACTTGTTTGCAAGAGTGATTTATCAACCATAACATAGAGGAAGGCTACAACTAAAAAATTCTAGTTGAGGGTGGAAGGAAAGACAAAGGGGACATAAGATTTCCTTGAGGAGAAGAGAAGGAGATAATCCCTAAGGAGGAAAGTAGAGGGTGGAACAACTGGAGAGAGGTAAGGATTTCTCAGGAGGATCTAGAGGAGGGAACCTAATCATTACCAATAACAAGGTTGAGGGGAGGCATTTAAGTAACAAGTGAGGTAGGACTTCTTATAGGGTTAGGTTGCATCTAATTATGGGCATGGAGAAGCTCATGTAGAAGGATAAAGAAATTACCAATTTTTGTCATAAGCGAGGTCTATGTATAATCCAAAACAAAATAGAGAGGAATTCCAAATAAAATGGCATGAGGATCAACATGACTCAAGAGTGGTATGATAGGTAAATGACTTAGTTAGAAATAAGACTTTGTTTAATAAGCAAGTTGCTACAAGGGGTGGAAGATGAAGAAAGAGGTTGTTGAATGTTGAGGAAGAAGAAGGTGAAGGGATCTCTACTACAAATGAGGATGAAGCACAACCTAAGTACTTTGATAGAGAGGCGAAAAGTTAGGGGTTTTGATTACAAAAGGAAGAATGCTCACTTATGTCAACTAAAGTAGGGCTCAATCACTGATGAGGATGATGAAGGAAAATAAATGGAACTAGTTGAATGTCTCATGGACTATGGGATGAGTCCAAAACTACAAATGGTGCTAAAAGCATCACTAGAGGCCTAAGAGTGTCACACTTTTAAGCCTAATTATTGTGTTCATGTAAAAATCATCAAGGAGGAAAACTATCAAAAGTTGTCATGAAGGATGAGGAGACTATAAAATCTTCCTTAAGAGGAAATAAGGATGAAGAAAATAATTGTGTCTAGTAGATTGAAGGAGGGGCATATGATCTATCCTTAAGCTTAAAAGAAAATGGGACACCATTTGAAGCTCTCTAAGGAATGTGGGTGAATAGAGGAGCCATAAATATTCTACAAAGGAAAGGGAAAAGACACCATTGTCTCATGAAAACAAAGGGTATGGGTAGATTTCCCAAAGGGAGAATAAAAATAAGAAGGAAACTATAAAGACATGCATCACAATTATGAAGGCACTTGCAATGAAGAGAAGAGGCAACAAACAACTATTTTACTATCATGATATGAAAGGGAATTAAATTCATATAGGATCGGTTGGACAATCCTAGGATTGAAGATGAATACTTAAAGAATTCATTCAAGGAATTGGTGGAGGCTCAAATGTTCAAGGCATCAAAATATTTGCATGGAAAAATGATTGTTGAGAGAGATTAAGGGGCATGAGACAAGTTTGTCTCATGAAAACTTACTCCATTTCCAATCAAGGAGTACAAGGAAACAAATTGGAATGAAAAGTAACCAATGGTTTGGAATTATGCATTTTGTATGCTTCTATGGGAACCTATTTTCCATATAGAAATCATGGAAAGAGTTGAGTAACCTTTTCAATGAATAATATAATGCAGTGATTAATAAATCACTACAATTTTTTAAGATGTTAATGATGGTGACTAGCACCAACAAGTTGAATCAGTAAAAAAGAAACAACATATAACAACAGTAAGGTATATTGAAAATGGAGGTTAAGGAGACAAGGATTTTGATGCAAAATGTATCCATAAAGGGTGTACAATTAGAAGAGAAGGATATTCAATAACAACATGTGATTGGCTATGCAAGATTTCCTCAACAAGGCAAGTGGAGCATTGCAAAATCATGTGTCGGATCTTGGTAGATTGAAGACAGAATTGGAACAACCATATTACCAGGCATATGGATAGTGAGAAAATTTTGTTTGGGACCCTCGAGGGTTCATATATTAAAGGAAAATTACGAGGAGGTCACCAAATTTCCACCTGGGGAGTTTGATGCAGGAGCATCAACCCCCAAGAAATTTAGTTTATCCAGACCTGAGGGAGTTATGTAAATTCCAATGGGAAAAGGAAATTTCCTCAAAAATGTAATATGTACAAATTAGAAGTATGTTGCCACAGGTTTTGTGCACCCTAGTCAACAAGGGAGAAATGACCTAGATCATAGCTCTTTAATAGACCTAGTTGTTTGGTGTGATCTTCCTTGACTTGTTTTAAGGATCCATTATCCTTCAGATTCCTCCTCTCACGAAGAAGAAGCTAGGGGAAACAAATCTAAACTATAGTAACTATATATATGTACCTAAACTAATGTTATTCTCCCAAAACTATAGGTTAATAAATTGAATACAATCCACAAGTTAATAAATTATAACATGTTTAAACTAGATTGCTAAATATACAAGAAGAATATCAATTAAAGAAAATAATATACAAAATTTCGATACTGGTTAGCGATACCAAAAATTGTACAAATAACTATGACACATGGAATAAAAACCAAAACAAAAATGTAACTATTATGAAATAATGAAAATATAATTATCTTCATAATGAATGAGAATCAAACTCCTAATTTTAATTTATATGTGAAATTACAAATGAAAATTAAAATAGTGAAGGATGATCCTTATTTTAGAAATAGATAACTACTACAAAAGAGACCTCTTATCTTATAAATAAATGGAGGTTAAACTATACCTATTATAATGATTAACATTAAGTAACAATGGAAGGTAAAGTAACTAACACAACGTATATCTATTACTTGACCGAGATGTAGAGGATAACTATAATAATATCATAAAATAAATATTCACTCAATAAGTTATTTATGAATACATCAATAAACAAATAACTGAAATAAACTTTTAAACACATAAATTACTAAAACAAATTAATTCAATTTATAAAGTAAACGTAACATAACCTGAGTTCCAAATTACTGGGATAAAACCATAACAACCTAAACTATATGAATGCCCAGATTAATAATTAGCCTGAAGACACAAGTTACTAGAGGCTAAGTTCATCTAATAAAACAAATATATATATATATATATCTAGAGAGAGAGAGAGAGAGAGAGAGAGAGAGAGAGAGAGAGAGAGATGTAATGATTTGTAAGCAACAGAAAAAACAACATTTAGTTAGCCTCATTATGATCATCAGTATCTAGGGAAACTATGACTTGTTAACTGATCTGATGCAATTTTGCTCACTGTGTGATTCTTTAGCTTCATCGAAGCCTTGAGTCTTTTGTTTTCTCACATAATCTAATCAATTCGACAATTTAACTGTGGTACGATGAAAGGGAACCGTTGGTGCTAGGAAATATTGCTTCAAAAACAATTTTCCCTCAATCGTTGCCCATTTCAAGTGAATCATGTTCATTATTAGAAAAAATGAGGACTTCTTGAGTCTTAGGCTTATTCTTTTAGGCGTAGGCTCAATATTAGTTTCAAGATCAACAAAGTTCTTTTCAAATGGAGAATTCATTCACCTATTTTTCCTTAACCTAGAAATTTCCCTTTCTTTTTACTTAAGCTTCATATTAGACTCAAGATTATCCTTATACTGATTATTTGTTTCTTGAAATGCAAGTTTTCTATGAGGGTTAGTATTTGGCTTCTTTAAACTTGTTTCTTAATATATGGTTTTGATTCAGTATGATGAAACAAAGAGTCTTTTACCTTACTTTTGGTAGCACAAGCTAATGGTGGTTCAAGGATTTCATCCCTGCAACTGTTGAAGGAATCAAATTTTTGTTCAATGAAAGAATGTTTGCACATATCCACCTCATTATAATCTATTGAAGGTGGAGTCGAAATTGGAGAGGGAGAGTTCAGAGGAGTTTTTGGCACAACCTCACATTGACCTGACTCTAGGGTTTCCTAAAAATCATTTTGTAGGTGAAAACTTTCCCACTGTTGTCCGAATTTTGAAAAATGATATTTAACCAAGATACATATAAGGAGGTGGTCTAAGAGTGACCTATTTATGTTTCTAGAGTCAGATTAATAGGTTATGGCCATCTTGGCCAAACTTGTATGCATGAAATAGGGAAAATTAATATGATGACTGAGTAAAACCATCAACAATTGAATGTGATACCAAAAACATAGCATACGATCCCTCACAAGTTATATAATGGTTATTGAAATATAAAATATATCTTCATTTTTGTTTGAGATAGTTCACATGTATACCTTTCATTGAGTAACCTTTGTCTTTGTGCTCCATCAGTTTTTTCTTTTGGATTTCATGAACCTTCAATGTTTCTCCTTTCATCAAGATTGTAGCCACTTATCAACCAAATAAATTAAGTCACAATATTCCTCACACAAGGGTTGGAATCCATGAATCCACCCATTCTTCTAATCATCAATGTATGCTCTATAACCAAAACAAAGTATTACCCATTCACAATAGCAATCATACCTCTCATAATTTCATCAACTAATTAATGAACAACCCAACAATTTAGGCTCTCAACTTGGTATCTAAATATCAGCTATTATATCACTATATTAGCCATATTCAACAAAATCTCAACAAGTTTTAAAGGTATTGGTGTGTTCAAGACGTCACAAAAGAAGAAAAAAATATTTAGTTCGACTTCTAGGCAAATCTTCACCATTGATAGGCAATTGCTTCAAAGGGGGACAAAATTACCTTCTTGGAAAAATTAGGACTTGAACATATCTGTACAATGGCTGACTACAGTCCATAATTAATCCCAAGTTATATGGGTCCTCAACCAACAGATTTTAACAATCAATTCATTTAATAGTTGACAAAGACTTGATGCTATGCCAAACAAGGTGCTACTACAAGTTTTGGAAACTATTTCCAGTTGATCATGGGAGTTATTACCAATCAAATATATCATGAAAAATACCATCAGTATATGAACCTACAAATCTAAGTTAATCCACCAAATCATCTTGGATCCCAGGTTACTTCCTCAAATCTTCACACAAATCATCATCCCTAGAGGCTCACCATAGTCTTTCGATCATCAACAACCATGATAATTCATCTAAGCATAGGTCTCTATCATGAATATCATGAAAAATTCATTCTCCTTCTTTGCGGGTCTTGAATACGTTCTCTTTGACTCACTCATTATAGACTTAAAACTCAATCTATCATTAATTTCAACCTTGCATGCATATTGAAACTCTGTAAAGTCTATGTTTCACACAGACTAGAATTATTCTCAATCACAGAGATATACAACACAATTTTAAGCATAAGGATGCTTCCACTTAATTTCATTAGTCAAAGCTTTGTACAGACAATCTAATTCAAAAATTTATCTTCTTCTCTAAAACTATGTCATAATTTCACATTACTTTGGCCATTAGATTTTACATTAGGCTTACGATGATTAAATACAACTTTTAGAAATAAAGTATATATTCCTAGATCCATAAATCACTCCATGATTAATTACATAATTGTGTCCTGCCCCAAAAGGCAGATTCACTTGCTAAAAATGTTATCTATTCAATATTGTATCTATCCGTAGTTCTAAAAGAACTATGATTCATACATTCTATCATAAATAAAGAAACTAAATTATTTACATTAAGGAATTATAATTCCTTTTCAAATTGAAAAAACCCCTATTTAGAGCTTTTTCTTCTAAAACCTTGACTTTTGAAAAATTGACTTGGAAGTTAGGATGGTCTGCATCAGTTCATAAAGAAACAAT
The DNA here is from genome assembly GCA_000404065.3 of Pinus taeda. Lineage (NCBI taxonomy): Eukaryota > Viridiplantae > Streptophyta > Pinopsida > Pinales > Pinaceae > Pinus > Pinus taeda. The sequence goes on from APFE030994230.1 coordinate 252,376, forward strand.
ATTGAATTAGGAAAGGAAAAAAGTACGATTATAATCTTAAGAATCATTCTTTCACAATGTCTTATTATTGAGTTCAAAATGCATAAAAGAAACCTTAACCCTAAACCTTCTATAATGTATTTCCAAGCTACTAAGACTACATATGCCCAAATTTCATGTTGGTTATATCATGTTCCATGAATTAAAATACTTCACATGCCATCCATTGAGTCAATTAGATGCCTATAAATTGAGTAGTTCTCTTTTTACACCGCTCACTAAAAACTTTGAAAAATTAGAGATTTATGACTCTCCAATTGACTTTGAATATATTGATTCACTTTCCTATCACATAACATTAGGGCCACAAATAAATCTCTTTTGCAAAACAAATTCCAACATCCAACATCCATCTGTCGCCTAAATGAGGCATCAAAATGATCATATCCATATGGAGGAGCATCTACGTATGGTTTAGCATAATTGATTATTGTCACCTTTTCAAAACTCTCATTAGTGTCATCACATACCATAACCTTTGTAGTATTTAAATTTAAATAAGCCTAAAGGACATGAGGGATATACATTGCAGAAGAGAGATACAATATAGTAAATATGTCAATAAGGGTAAATGAGCAACAAAACTTGGACGACCATAGACTATAAGAAAGTGTTCCATTTCAGAGAAAGTATCACCAAAAGTAGCAACAAATTATGGAGTTCAAATGCCAAATAGAGGTGTACTATCAATAAAGTAGGTGAAATTTTGAGGATGAAAATTAATATTAACATTTAGAAACTTTGGTGAATCTTAGTAGCTCTTAATATGAAAACTAGAAAACATTTAGTAATATCTTTGTAAAAAGACTCAAATTCTAATGATTTTACATATAGACCCTGTAAAATTTTGGCAATTTTTAAGATAATATAGTTTTATTCTATAAAATATGAAAAAATAAAAAGTCACTGGTCTATTTTTAGAAAAAGTAAAAAATTTTGCAAAAAAAATTAACCCTAAAATTTTAAAAAAGAAAGAAAAATATTACATATATTAAATAATAAACAAATACTATATTGAGTGAAAGTTCTTGAGAATAAGAATTACTCTAAATTCCATCCACACCTACATAATAAACCAAACAATTCACCAAAGTATGTGACAATCCCAACAAATTCTTAAAACCCCTTTTAATTACATATATTTACTCACCAAATTAAAATTATAAATAATGTACTAAGTGAAAGTTCTTGGAAATGAGAACTACTCTAAGTTCCATCCACATCTACACGCAAAACCAAACCATTCACCAAAGTATGCAGCAATCCCAACAAATTCTTAGAACCCCTTTTAATTACATATATTTACTCACCAGATTAAAATTATAACATTAGAAAGATAACCTAATTCTTTAGTAGTTAGTTATTAAAATATTTGAGTTTTCCATACAATTTATAATTTTTTATAATATGTTTTTAATATAAATAAAAATATATATAAAAAATTATAATATTATTAATATAAAATTTAAATATACATATCATATTAAAATAGTATAAATCTTATTTTTTAATAGTAAAAGAATATAGCTATAGTAAATAATTTTATAATATATTCAACAGTTTCATATTCTGCAATTTTATTAAAATAAATAATATTTGTTATTAGAATAATTGGTTTACCTTATTTTACTTTCCAACTCACTCATATATTAAATATTTAATTTTTAATAATTAACACGAAAAGGTGTAATGTGCATAACGACAACGAGATGAACGAATTAACTTTACGCAAACAATGATTGGTATAAGAGGAAACGCCCTATGACCACTCACTCACCCATAACAATGATGAATATAAGTCAATAACCACTTTTAACTCTAATGTTTGTCCACCGAATTTCTGAGGTGGGTAGATGATGAAAGAAGAGTTTGAGATTTTGTTCATGAGCTTGGTACATTAAAATCACATGTTTTAATGAACCATAAAAGCTTATAGGATGCCTAAGAGATTAGTTAAACCATGATTTTCAATCAAGTGTCATTTTCAAAACAATTTAAATGCTAATTCGACAATATTTTTATTAAAGAATAACCAATATGAAAATAGTTATCATTTTTCAACCAAGTATCATTGCATTAAATTTATATTTATTTTAAACTCTCTTCGCATATATTCAAAATTAGTTGATCAAACTTTATTAAATTTGTACTTATTTCTAGTTTTCTAAATTAGTTCATCCAATTTTATTTAATTTATAATAGCTTTCGAGATAGCTCAAAATCAGTACATCCAAACTATGTAATCAAAGTTTCGAATCCATAAATTGAAATAAAAAGTTTCAAAACAAATTTCAATATGAAATTTCTGAATCTAATAAAACAAATTCCGAATGATTTTAATGATATATATGACCAAGGTATGTTCATTGTATTTGTTTCAGTGTGACATTTTTACAACAAAGCATGACTCGTTCACAACGCATTGAAAATAACAAATGCATAAAAATATATGATATCAAAGAAATTTATTTAACGCAAATGACACCTTTAAAATTCTCATCCTTTATCTTCCCCTCATAATAATAATAATAATAATATTATTATGAAATAATAGTATGTAGAAATCTTAAAATTCTCATCCTTTATCTTCCCCTCATAATATAATAAATAATATTATTATGAAATAATAGTATGTAGAAATCTTAGAAAATATTAAAAAGAATTTTAAATTATTTCATCATAATGTAAATTGGCTCACATTGAGTTATTATATTCTATAGGTTTACAATAGATTGAATACTCTCTTCATCTTTGTAACCACACTAAGGCTGCTAAAAATTATAATAAATAATTTTATTTTTCTTCTATAATATTATATAGATAATATTTTTATTTTTTATTATTTTAGATATGATTATTTTTAGAATTATTATCATAATTTTTTTTCAATTTTGGTTCATGGTTACAGAGTGGCTGCTACGTCTATGGGTAATTTTCTAGGCAGATCCATTTGAAGGGATTTACAAGTGGGCTTATCTGGTCGGGCCTAACCCCAAGGGCGCCGATGAGATTTGACCCCATGAACTCCTAATTGGCAACTTACATAGGAACGTGAACTTGGCCAATTGAGTTATCCCCTGGGGTTGATCACCATAACTTCTTATTCTTATTCTTCTTCTTATTATTGTTATTATTCTAAGTGTTGGAAACAATTTTTAATACTTAGAGGGGGTGAATGAGTATTAAGTCTAATTAAGCTTTTATGCCAATCTCCATTCAACCTTCAAACATGGAAATGTCTAAGTGAGAAACCGTTAACAAATCATAGTAACAACCATTTGAATCATCACAAACACACACATCATGAGCAACAAACACATGTGACATAGAGGATTAATGGGGAAACCCTTCCAGAATTGTTATTTGATGTAAATAAGAGCACCTACTCTATTACATCAATGTTTTTTTGTGAGCCGCAACTCATAGGAAGCACTAACTCCTTTGGGTTATTTTCTATCACTCACTGGCAAGAAGCGCTAACTCCCTTCTTTTGTAGACACCTAATGAGTTTACGAGAAGCACCAACTTCATGGATTTGTTGCAAGCACCAACATATAGGAGTGACCAACCCCCAAGCTTTCTTCAGATACCCACGAGATGGAAGCACCAACTTCCTTTATGCAGGCTCCAACCCACACAATAGGGAATTTACTGCTCATTGTAATTTGGAGTCACTATGCCTATTTTTAGCTCTCTATTCTCCTCTGACCTTTTCCCTTTGGTCTGCTCAACAACCTCCATTCGTACTCAGCCCATGGAACACTCTATTCTTTCCACACTCTATAAAAACACAATGTTCTCGGCCCCAACAACATATATTCAACACTTGACCCCTTATATTCCAGAAGATCTCCGAGTCTTTCACAATAGCATAGGCACACTCTCGGCCTCACTTTGTAGCACAGACAGACTTGGCGTTCTCTTAACAGGGCTCACCTCAGAGCTCTCCACTCATCTCTATTGGAAATAATACTGAGAGGGGGGGTGAATCAGTATTATCTAGTTAATTATTTTCTTTTTCAAACCCAAAACATATACGCTACTTCAGTTAGAGAAAACCGCGTATATATGCAACTACAAATAAGAAAACCTGCGTATACCATACCGACTTATAATTTAATGTATTCTATCGATGTTGAACATTAATTTGTGCATCAGGATCATATAAATAGTAACCAGGAACAGAAAAATAGAGCAGAAGACAATCATACACAAGAACACAAGATATTGTTAGGATATTCCGACACATAGGAAATAATTAAGTTCAACTTGGTCTAGTATAGAGTTAGGTAAAGTGTGTTTCTTTACCATTGTACATTTTGTAACTAATCCGACGGTCACGATATGTAGTGATCCAACGGTTCATTCTCTCCTCGGTATTACCGACACTTGATCCGTGGCTTGACACCCGATTGGTCCATGAATTCTATTTAAAGCGCATGGAGGGTCATTTGTAGGTTAACCATGCATGAGATAAGCTGATGTAAATATTCATTCTTTTATTAATAAATTGCTTGTAGTAGCCACATTGGCGCAGGCCGTGGACTGTTTCCCTCTCTGAGGGTTTTAACCACGTCAAAATACTGGTGTATTGATCTGTGATCTGTTTGTTAGCAGTGTCCTTTCGGTGTTCTGTCTGGGGAACTTACCCTGTAAATTCCTACATGGTATTAGAGCCATGCCCCGAAGTTAACCAAGTGGATGAATCCTCGGAATTTCGAACGAAGATGGTGGGCCCCGGTAATATCACGATGGGATCCGTGGATGAGCTCGGTTAGACAAGTGATGTGCTCCGAATTCTTCATGGACGTGTCCTGGTCCCAACACGATGAAGAGGAGTTGACCTGGGATAGAGCAAGCTCTTGAGGCAGGTGGTGTTCCATGTAAGACGTGTGCTTCCAACGCATTGGAGCTGAGAATCCTGGTTCGTAGAGAGTAGATGGATGGATAGTCGTTTGAGGGGAGGCTCGATGCTCCTTTGTTCGAGGGGAGGATTGTTGGGTATACGACCAAAGTCCCACATTGACTGGAAGTGGGGAGGATCATGGGTATATAAGGATGGACAAATATCTCCATTGGTATGAGGCCTTTTGGGGTAAGTCCAAAAGCAAATCCATCAGGGCTTAGGCCTAAAGTGGGAAATATCATACCATTGTGGAGATATGTGGTGTCCAGAGTCCTTACAAGTGGTATTAGAGCACTCATTAGGATCCAATGTAAGCAACTCATTTTCAAGTTGATGGGCTCTAATTTCATTTTTAATCCCAAAAACTTTAGTGATTTGGTCCAATGCTGCATCAGGAGTATCAAGATCTGCAATATGAAATCTAAGATCAGGAGAAATAGACATCCCTGTCAAACCACGTGCTTGATCTTGTCTATTTTCCCATTTTGGAACCTTGTCTTCATCTGTTGGTTTCTTCTCTTGGCCCGTGGCTATTCTGTAGAGACCTTTACTTCTAAGTAAATCTTCCATGTATGATGCCCATTGGAAGTAGTTAGTGCTTTCAAGAATGACTTGGCATGGACTTTCCATTTTTTTTAAAAAACTGAAGCTGAAGATGCTGAAAGTAAGTGTTCCAATGGATAGATCTCGAAAAATTAGGCTGTTTTAAAAAAAACGGCTCTGAAAAAGGATTCCGGATGAAGAAGTTATGGCTTTTTGAAAAAAAATTGTTGAAGTCGCCGGCAAAGTGCGCGAATGTGCGGGAATGAAAAAAAACGCCCCCACAAAATGGAGATTTGAACCCAAGACCTCTACTCTCTTAAAAGAACTTTGAGCCAATTGATCTATACAAAAATTTGAGAGAGAGAGAGAGAGAGGGGGGGGGGGCCTTGGTTTGCGTGCTTGCCTTGAGAAAGCTCTTTTTCCCTACAAAACACAAAACACAAAACCCAACACGAATATGCAAAGAAAAACGAACCTTACGGCTCGAAGTTAGCTTTACCAAAAAAAAACTAAATATTTAAAAAAAATTAGCTTTCGCCGAAAAAACTAAATATTTTTCTCAATGTTTCTGATTTTCCGAGATCACACTAAGGTGCAGGGAAAAGAGCATACGCATGAGAAAAAATCCTTCCTTTCTGTTTCTGATTTGCCCAGATCGCACAGAGTCGCAGGGCAAAGAGCATACGCAGAAATGAAAGGTATAGATCCGGTTAAAAAAAAACTAAATAAACCGAAACTGAAATAAGCAGAGAGAAAATAACAGTAAACTGCAATAAAGACTGTATACCTCCAGATCTTAAAAATGACGCAGATAGGGCTACCGGAAACCTTTTCGCGTGAAACGAAAGGGGTTCCTCACTGGAACAGATGCTCCAAACACAACAGAGCAGTCCTCTTGGCCCGAAAGCAGTCAGAAACAGTAGATCTAGGAAACGACAGCCGCATGCAGTTCTACCGGCTTCAGATTTGGATCACTAACGGACGCGGCCCTCAAATAGCTCTGATACCATGTAGGAATTTTACAGGGTAAGTTCCTCAGACAGAACACCAAAAGGACACCGCTCACAAACAGATCACAGATCAATACACCAGTATTTTGACGTGGTTAAAACCCTCAGAGAGGGAAACAGTCCACGGCCTGCGCCAACGTGGCTACTACAGGCAATTTATTAATAAAAGAATGAAAATTTACATAAGCTTCTCTCATGCACGGTTAACCTACAAATGACCCTCCATGCGCTTTAAATAGAATTCATGGACCAATCGGGTGTCAAGCCACGGATCAAGTGTCGGTAATACCGAGGAGAGAATGAACCGTCGGATCACTACATATCGTGACCGTCGGATTGTAAGTTACAAAATGTACAACGGTAAAGAAACACACTTTACCTAACTCTATACCTAACTCTATACTAGACCAAGTTGAGCTTAACTATTCCTATGTGTCGGAATATCCTAACACAATCACCTAACTTAAGAAGCTGAAACTAGAAAGCTAAAAAGCTAGAAAATGAAATTGGTCATTTTTCACTTGCATACAAAGGTTTGCATGCCCCCAGGTATTGAGAAAAGGAGAGTCTCTAGGTTACCATATGGAAGTTTCTACGGTTAGGAAGGATTTTTTCTGTAAGTGGTTAGACAGAAACACTTCCATGGCTTTCTCCATCGAAATAGACAAAGGTGAATGGTGTGAGCTTCCAATCACATAACGTATGAAGAAATGGTTCTTTCAGATCAATCATATAACCTACAAGGAAATGGTTGTTTCAAAAAGATCACATAACCTACAAGGAAATGGTGTTTCAGACCAATCACATAACCTACAAGGAAATGTCTGTTTCACACCGATCACATAACCTACAAGGAAATGGTGTTTCAAACCAATCACATAGCCTACAAAGAAATGTTTATTTCAGACCGATCACATAACCTACAGGGAAAGCTATCATTTCAGTTGGGTTCGCCTGCCGAAGCGGACCAGGGTGCATGCCCCCTAAGCTTCGTTACATTCACTGGACTACTCGCTGCAATCAGGTGGATGGAATGAAGGTTGAAGAGACACTCTTGATGAAAAAATACCATTTACGGATGATGTTTGACTTGTAGTTGTGTTTGAACCCGGAAATGAAAGTTGGTTGATAAGCTATACCATTTTGCCTTCATGCAGGAAACACCTCACTTGAAAGAGTGTGGAAACAATAGCTTCCGTACTATGTATATAGTCACGTCCAAGAAGAAGATTGTAATCTAATGGTCCTTAGAGTACCATCACGTTCAAATGAACAATTTTCGTTTTCAAAGTTATAAGCAGCTTCAGAAGGATCCTTAACGGTCGACTAGTTCCTTTGTTAAATCCTGACAAATTTTGTGTCTCAGGCAGAAGCGATGGAAAACCAAGCGCTTTTCAAGCAGTTGACGAAAGGATACTCATTGAATCCCCTTCATCAATGATAGTGCCGGACACGATCATTTTGTAAACTTGTACTATGATCTGGAATGGTACATTAGATGGAAGGTGGGGTCTCGCTAGTTGATTCCAATTGAAGGAAATGACTAGACTGCTCGGAGGGGGTACTGTTAGAGTTGGTCTGGTCAGTCCTCTGTCAGAGATCAAAACTCTTTATGCATTTCATGATTAGGTGTCCCGCTCCATTATCCCAGTTGCATTCTACTAGGGGCATGCCATAATCTGATGGAGAAGGTCATGATAGTCATTCCCCCTCATGTCTGGCTCCTCCTGGCTCAGGTTTTTTGTCAATCATCATCAAATTCCATGACAGTCAAGGTCTGGTCCTTTAAAGGACAAAGGTCATTTCGAGGTCTAGGTCTAGGAATTCATCAATTTGGTCTTTGAACATGTCCAGTAAAGCCATGCAGGCCAGAGTCAGGCCCTTACACTGTTATGGTTCAAAGAGCTTCATCATCATGTGAATAGACTTCGACTCTTCTTCAAAACTTTGTTTTGAAGAAAAGTCAAAGTGTCATTTATGACAAAATTTTCAAAACAATCGTCGGTTGATTTTTTCAGATGCAGTCATGGTTTCCATGGCCAAATGTCCTGTCATGCAATCTCCCGCAAAGAGTGCCGAAAATTGCATCATTCGAGCTAAAATTTCAAAGGGAAAGTGAAAATCAGTGTGTTTTAAAGTCAGTGAAAAAGTGCAAAACTCAAACATTAGAAAAATTGGTTTTTGAAGAGGAAAAAACTAAACCCATCTCTTCTAAGGCTATATATACAATTTTTTGTCAAAAACAAATGCATTGTGCCATTACAAGTCTTGGATAAGTGTTTGAAAGGCGTGAGTGTGCATTGGTGAGCGATTGAGTGAGATGGAGGCGACCTTGGAGGGCGTGGCGCATATAACCAGGAGCGCGGCACACACAGAGGGTGTGGTGCACACGCAGCCTGCCCACAGTGCAATTTTCTTAAGGGCACGACACATATCCAGGGCGTGGCGCACTAGGCTTTGCGCGCAGCGCATACAGATAGAGGCATAAACGAGGAGCTGGAGTCAGTTTGGAGGTGATTACAGGGGCGCGACACACACAGATAAGGGCACGACGCACACAGGCAGGGGCGCGGTGCACACATAGGGTGCGACGCACACAACACCCACCCACCGTTGAAACTTATAACTAGCGCGACGCACACCCAGGGCGCGGCACACATAGACAGGGGTGCGGCACACAGGGACAAAGCGCCCAGAATGTGCCAAAACTCCATCAAATCTTTTGTGAAGCCCCTCTAATTCCAAGGTAGGCTCTCAAACTCACTTGTGCATCAAATTTGATAAATATATGGTGGGTTATTGCTGGTGATTGAATGCAAAAATATTTCATAAAGCAAACACAAGAAGACACTAAAGAAAAACCATTTTTCTAGGGTTGTGTAATAATGTCATTGCTACCAAGGCTTGATTTTTCCTACCCTACCCCTATTCCTTATTCCCCCATGTCATTTCTCCTATTATCACTACCCTAACACTACCAAACTCAAATTCCCTTTCCCCTCCTCCTATTGCTCAATAGAAACCCCAAACCCTACCCCATCAAAATATCCCAAACTCCTCCCATATCCCTAACAAATTTCTCCCTATAAACCCTATCCCCATTTCATCACTCCCTTCCTAACAATCCCTGTTTCATTGTTCCCCTTGGTAACAAATATTACAAAGGCACCCACCCTCACACCATCATCAAAGGGGCAGCCTAATCACAGTCCACATTGCAGTCATGTTATCACAACATTTGTCTGAGTATGAGACGGAGACATAGAGTGACTCATCCTCAGAAGAGCAGGTTCCTAGGAGACACCACAAGAGTGGCAAACATGTCAGGGATGAACCCACTACCCTCACCGAGTTACAAGCATGCCCTCTTGCCATGTCATGCTTCCAACACCTATCATGTTTTGAATTTTGTCAAAGCGTGGCAAATGTCAGAGTTCATCATGAGTTGGCCCGTTTATTTGTGCTTCATCTACATGGAGGTTAGTCTACCTTGGCCGGGGTCACTTTCACATTGACACCCGAAGCTATATCAGTGGCAACATGTATACCAAATGTTGGGGAGTAGTGGCATAAGAAGAAGAAGGTAGAAAGGCAACACTATGAGCCTTACATCAAAGCTAGATTCTTGAATGAGCTCACAAGAGTATTTCCCTTCAGATACTTGAAAAATGAGTATGCTCCGCTCATGAGCTTGATCATGAAATACTTCAGCTGTGAGGGGAGGTTCTCTCAACTGTATGCCTATCACATCCGCTTGCTCATGCACTTTACCAGGGTGAGGATGATGAACCTCCCATTTTACATATGCAGGAATATAGAGAGCATGAACACCTTCATGCTGCATAAGAACCCTCAGCAGCATCTTAACAGTGTGTATCACTTCGCTCTTATCCGAATTTTGGTAGATCATCAGTTGGGATTGCAGGGCATTGCTTGGGAGGACTTCATCTCCCGTGACTTCTTCAGCACACCACAGGTACTATCAGTGCCTGAGCAGGAGTTGGGTGGTCCTTCTTATCAGCATGAGCATCATGAGACCACTACCATGCCAGTTTTCATTACATATCAGAGAGGCAGTAGGCACTTGTTTGCAGAAGCAAAGCGAGTGTTATCTCCACTCGGGTGGAAGGGGCCTCGCTTCCGGCATCGACTACATAGGTATTGGACAAGGGCAAGAAGCTTGTTCATGATGAGGGGCCATCAGGTGTACAGGAGACTGATGTCATCCTCATTCAAGATGAAGAGACAGAGGCAGAAAATGCCAAACTTAGGATGACCATTCAGGGGCAGGACTCAGAGATACAAGACTTGATACTCAATATGGAGAGAGCTAGATGGGTCATCAAGTATCTAGAACAAAGAAACAAATAGCTTGAGGACCAACAGATGATCATGGAGCTGCAAAGCATCCGTGAAAATCGGCAAGCTGCCCAGCAGAGGAGGATCGAGCTCACTACCTTGAAGCAAGAGATCAACAACGACCGCGACTCTTGGTTAGATTGGGTCAATCTACACTTGGAGAAGTTGCTAGAGAAGGAAAACAGGGACAAAACCATATTGAGGAGGATGGCTTGTCATTACAGGGCATGGAACATGAGCGCAAAGGCCCGAATAAGGAGCTTGAAGGCCAAACTCAACAAAGCAACAAAAGAGGCAAAAGAGGCAAAAGAGCAAGATTGGCTTTGAATCTTGGCTGAAGCTTCCTTGGCACAACATAGCACTTCATAGAGGACCTCCAACCCAAATTTCAAGGAATTTGGGAAAATTTTGGTCACATGACAAATTTTTGGCACAAACACAGGTTGTTTCTGTAAGACACGTAAGATTGGGAGCTCCAAATGAGACATGGTTTGCATTTTTGGATTCAGCATGCAAAATCACGACTACTGGCACTCGGAGCAAGAAATTTAGAGAAGATCTTGGCCACCAAAAGGGCAAAAAACACTCAAAAATGGCCTCACTGCCCCTATTTTGAAACACAGGAAGCAGTCTTGGGAGAATGAATATTTGGAGGGGAAAATGAGCTCCAAATTCAAAAATTCCACTTGCGTTGAAAAGTAGACAGGATATCCTTTCCAACGAGCACACTTGGGCACATTTTGGACTCCTGCAAGTGCCTCAAAACTGACCTCAAAGTGGCGCGACGCATACAGAAAAGGGCGCCGCACATATAGGAAAAAAGGGCCCAAAATGCCTCTGTTTCACGAAATTTCGCTTCCCGACTTTTTATAAGTGGGCCCACTCATATGCACTTCATTTTTTTGGAACCTAAGGTTGTTTTAAAAGTATTTTCACTCCAAATGGTCAGTTATCCAAGTGGCAAAGGAAGGCAAAGGGCCACCCAAGCCATTTGTCATGTTTGTGGCACTGCACCTATAGCTGATGTTTGGCTCTTCACCTTCGTTTTGTAATGATTCGAGTAACTCCCCAACCCTTGGGCGTTCTATCTCTTCATGGCACATTCTATATATTGTATGCAAACTATTTGCAAAGGGTTGGTTGGCTTGTAACTTCTGGGAGACTATGGGAAAGAAACTATGTTGCTACATTGTATATTTTTTACAGAGGATTAATGAAAGGCAGTGGCTCTATTTCATGAGATTCATGTGGTTGTGAGTGTAGAAAATGTGTCTCTTATGTTTCATATGTACCTTGTTATGTTTCATAGCTCATTTCATATTCATTTCCATTGAAATTTTCTAAGTTAGCTAAGGTAGAATTCAATTTTATTGCTCTGCCTGTGGGAAAATTTCATGTTCAATGTTCATTCTTCTGTTGAAAAGGATTCATGTTGTCCATGCCCTTTTCACCCTCTTAATCAATATCTCCATTCCGCACTATCTTAAACTAAATTGTTAGGCTTTCCACCTACCTTGCCTCATGAAATAATATGTTCCTTTGTATTAATTTCTCTGTTCATTGAGGTCCATTGGTGCCATACCATCCCAGAAACACAGTCATTCATACAAATCACTTCTTGTTTCCATATTCACTTACTAGCCTAAGATAAATAGTTCACTGTAAGTCATCTCAGGCCATTTCATTTATCAATTCACTGAGTGTGACTCGGAGAGAGCCCTCTCCCGTTCTGGTAGGGCTAGCTACCAAACTGAGCATGGTTTGTGGTTACCATGAATGTTTCCTTATTTCAGCCTAAGGCAGATTTAGGTGCTAACAGGTACCGGATAAATGGCTGGATGAACCCCTTGAAATGGGGGACTTTCCTCTTGTTGTAAAGGAATGGGTGGATTTCCCCCAATTTCATCAGACTCTGTATTAACAAAAAGAATTTGAATGGCATTGTTTTCATTCTCTTTGGAAATAGTATCATCTGAAGGCGGACCTTCTAAATGCACTGGGTTGACTGCCATCTCGACCTATTGACTTTGGTTTGGTATGGACTCAAAAATTTCACTCTTGAAAGGTGTTTCAACCAACGATTGAGTTACGTCAGTTGGCTTTTCAAATAGTGATGGACTTGGTAAGAGTTTCTTGTATCCAGGTGGAAGTCGTTGCGGTGAAGCACGACAATTATGCAAGATTCTCTTGGCCTCATCTAGAAAAGGAAAATGGGGAAGGTGATGGTCTCTTTCACATAATAGACATGGAGTTTTGACCTTTCTTTCCTGTCCAGGACTTTATTTTCACTAGTTGATGGTGTGTTGTCAACCTGATCGTCGGAGGTTGATGACATCATATGGTGTGAATGGGGAGACCATTCTCCCAAGGTCCATGGAATGCAAGGACAATCTCAATGAAAATGGTTCCCTTTGCAAATTAGACAAGGATATCTAGGAGATTTAATGTGTGGATGTTTACCAGATGATTCATTGTTGCCCGCTTTCTTAACTGACTTCTTCTTCTTCTTCTCCTTCCCTTTCTTCTTCTTCTCAGCCACTTGGTCTTTAGTATCACTACTTTCACCAAGTGAAGAGGAAGAAGGGGAGGGAGAAACAAACGAAGTAGAAGGCAAAGGGAAAACTTCAGTATCATCTGTTTGCTGATTCGATTGCTGAGGAATCACAAGTATTTTGAACGACAAAGGTTGAGAATAGCCATACATGCAGGCCAATTGTGATCCCCAGAAGGGACAATGTAGCCATATATGGAGCATAGATATCTCCCCAAGAAGAGAAAGGACTAGGATTCCCCCCAAGATGGATTCCTTGATTGGTGGACTCCATTACCCCAACCTAAGGTCAACGAAGGAATAGGGGTGTTATTCTGGATTAAATAAATTTTAATGACACTTTGACAAAACTTTGCTTTTTCAAATTTTGAGAGTCGAGAAAAAGCTAAAGATGACTTTAGTCGCCTTCGATTTTTAATGAGCCTAAAGTGACAAGTGCTCAGATGGACCTTTTCTTTTAAGGAGTCGAAAAAGAACAAAAGTGACTACTCTGGAAATCTAGACAGACGGATTACTAAACCAATCGCAAAACTATAATATACCCATTGGTGGTAAATTAAAGAGAAATTACCAAGGAGTTATGTACGATAGTCAATCTTCCCAAATGTTGTGTTCAGTGCATTGTGATCGATAGGGTAGCAGACATGGCTTCCTATGGATAAAGGATATCAACCTATTGTGGTCTCACAATATATACTTGACGGTATGGGGAGCACGAGTCCGTACTAGCACTTGTTGTATCAAAAAGGAGGAATCACCCAACTTTCGATGAAAACAATAGTTACCAGGTTTTACGAAGCTAGAATATGTCTCTAGCCTAGACTTCTAGTTGTGTTGCATTAGGTTCTATTGTGGCCAACAACAACCCCCCTTGTTCATTTAAGTGTTGTCCAAAATACTAAATGAACGGGGACCCTTAGTTAATTTTTTTAAGAAAACGCAAGTTTTTTTTTTCTTCAAAATAAGGTTACCATCGTAAGCTTAGAAAGGTCTTTCGAATATTTTTTAACTTAAGTCTACGATAAGGTAAAAGTCTTTAAAACTGCGTTGCAAAAAAGATAGGAAATTCCTTCATTCCCCTATAATATCAGTATGCGCAAGACCCTTGTGTTAAGCATAACATCACATTGCAATGAAGTAATGCTCATAAGGAAAAACTTCAAGATCTACCGATCTGCGATAACACCGATCACAAGATCGCATATCGCAGAAATAAATGGCAATATTTGGCAAATATTAAACTTCTACGACCTGCGATGTTGCGATCGCTGTGATGGTGCAATCTGCAATGGTGCAATCTGCGATCTTGCGATTTGTGATTGGCGTGATTTGCGATGGCACGATCTTTGATGTTACGTAAGCAAATCATGAATCACTTAATCACGAATCCTTCGGGCACGCCATTCAAAGAAAAGCCACTTACCATAATCTGACTCAAGATCATGCGCTTTTAATGATAGTAAATGGATTAGTTGTCAGTTATTAAATGAAATGAAGACGCGTGCTTTTGTAAAGAATTACTTCACGTAAAGTGGCATATTTGATATATCTGTTGCATTTAAAACTCTCCCATCACCTTTCTTAATCAGTCATTTCCACTTCACTCATATTCTGCAGGAACGAAGAGCTAAGATGATTCAAAGCCAAACATAGGAGCAAATGCGAAAGAAACATAAAGCTCAAGGCTCCGAGGCGAAGGAAAAGACGAAGGAGATGGCGCCTTTGTATACAGACACTCCCTGCAACAGAGACGCAGGAATTTCGACATGGGAAAGCATGTACAAGCTGCTAGAGGAAGAAAATCCTAGAGTAATGAAGGTTGATACTGCCGCTGGCTCACAACGCTCTTCCGAGGTGTCCTTAGAGGAGCTAGCATGTTCATTTCTTCACTGGATAGCAGCTAGGCCTAAAATTTTACCGTATACAGATATGATCAAGTGGATACTTGACAATGCAGAGTTTCACAACAGACAATTCAAGGTTCAAGGACATGGGCTCATAGGATCATTCGCCACGCAAGACTTAAAGCTTATGTATCATCTTCCTCAACCACAGACGACTTACAATGCACAATTTGTCAAGAAATTTGCAGCACAGAACCCAAACCTGGCAGAGACCACTAAATATTGGTCTAGAAAAGAGGAGCCGCTCAAAAAGGACAAAAACGGTATGAACAGCACTGGTTCCCTCACCTCTCCGTATTGTTTTGCTACGGCCATGCTTTGTAGACTATTTGGGATGCCGGACATCAATAAAGTTTCGTCTGAATGGCTACCAGTAATAGACACTGCCACAAACGTTGATATTATGGATTGGGCCAAGATATTTTCTGATAATCTATACACGGCTGTTATGAATTACCGGTCTAAAAGATCCTTGTCTCAAAGGGTCTATCCTCCTTTTTATCTGTCTGCGTATATTATGAATTCTATCTGCTATGTGACTAGATTTCCCACTATGGGTTGGAAATGGACTACCTAGAACCCATTACCTCTCCATGTTTATCATAAGATGTTATGGGATTCCCAGTTTGTCCTGCACTTCTATCAGATTTTTCACGGGCTTATCTTACCCCTGTATAGAATGATGTGTGATGAAGATGAAGGGAAAAGAGAAAGTGCACCCAGAATAAACGAGAGTCATAAAGAATCGCTCTTTAATAAATGGGACGATCAAATCAGGCAGGTGGAACAAGCAGTGGAGACTGCGGCCACGCAGGCAAACATTCTTATCGACTATGTAAATGAGAATTTACACAAGGCCAACTTAATCGAGGAGACCACCCCGGGGTACCTACCAAATAAACTACGACTGGAAGCAGAATGGAAACAGAAGGCACAGGAAAAGGGAAAAGCGATCCAGGCATTGAACAGGTTAAATTGGGAGTGTTACTTGGCATACTTAGTCAAGCCACACAGTCAAAGGATGACTGTGAAATGCATCATAAACGCAGCCGAAAAAATAGTGCCAGCTCTCATATATTTTGTCTTCGCAGCCCAGCTCAGCGCAGAAGTCGGCCAACCGACTCTTCTCAAGTCCATGATGAACACTTGCAGTTTTAAGGACCAATTTCAGAAGTAGCCTTATTTTTAGAAGTTTGTTTTTTCTTTTTATTAGATTAGAAAAAGGACGTTCATTTGAAAACCGTATCCTAAATTTTGTAAAGACACTATTATTAGAATTAGGAAGTAGTATTTTAACCCTTCTCATGCATTTAGAGAAGGGTCCAGAGATTTGTCAAAAAACTTATCCTCGGAACATGCACTTCTGCACCCTCAGAGGAGGTTTTGATGAATGGATGGGTCAAAATTTATTAATGTTTGCATTTCATGTCTGCTATTGATGTTGCACTTTTGTACTCTTAGTAGATGTTGGAACAAGTAGAGATAAATCATTTTTGCTTGAAGTTTGTGAGTAGGATTAGTCATAAATGGTACTTTTATCTCTTGGTCATTTCTGCTTATATTCTTTAAGTGATATACAGTTTTCAGTTGTTTATATGTTATTGCATGAATGTATGAGTTACCATTTGGCACTTCTGTACGGTGGAGTCATTTATTTATGTTTGATATATGAATAACTTATTATGCGATATGCTGTTCACAATCGTTTTGCCTAACTTCTTATGCAAAGTGGTTTATCTTAATTGATTTCTATTCTTATGATAGCTGAATGATCTTTATTACCAGTTATTATTTGAAATCTCTTTAGATCGGATAATAGAAGATATACATCCCGGGTTAGTGTAGATTGTTGTTTCTCATTAGATGACAATAGCATAGATTTAGTTTAAGAATCTGAATTAAATTAGCTTTAAAGTACTCTTAGATCAGCTTCATCCAACTCTACACACACACACACACCCTCAGATTGGGAAATTGGTCCCATTATCCCCAGTCGGACCCGCTATACCAAACGGATAAGGAGCTGCCAACCAAGGTCTGGACTGGGTGGGTATCCCCCTTGTTGTCGACCCGATTTTTGGGGCTTCAACATATTTGGCGCTAGAAGGAGGGCCTGAACATAGTGTCTATTGGAATGATTTCTAATTGTAACATTTGAATATGGATGGCTGCTCACAAACTTCCTATTCGGAGTTGCATCCATGTTCCTACCTCTTCCAACACTCCACCTGAAGTGGTAAGACTCTTGTCTCAGGTAAAATTCAATGGTAAGAATAATTCTTGTGCTTTTAATCATGCTCTTCAATTTATTCAAAGAGTTTCAAGTTATGATGTTCAAAGAATTGATGAAGGCGTTTTATGCAGAATTTTTACTCTTACATTCACGGCGGAAGCTAGAAAATGGTGCAAAACCCTCCCAATTGCATCAATTCACAGCTGGGACCAATTCGTCAAGACTTTCATTTTTGAATTCGATTGTTATGACTATGACCAGGTATATGATGAAATTGATTATCTACGGAAAAAAGATGAATCTGTTAGGGATTTTAATATGCGATTTCATCTTAATTGTCTAAAGTACGATCTTGAAAGTTAACTTATAGATGAAGAATCTTTAGATTATGCTGAACATTCCTTGCCTCCTATGTCTGATCAAGCATAAATTAGTTCAAGTTTTGTCTCATTTCTTTCTAATATGAACGAGAATTCCAATTTGAATATACAAATCGCTCATAATGAAGAAAGTCACCAAAGCCTAGGAGTCATCCATGCTATAATACAAGAAGACAAAAACGAGGATTCTGGAGGAAAACCTGCCTTGGAACCAGGAGATGACTTTGATACAAGGTCAGATAATATCGTTGCAAGTCAACAAATGCAGATGCCAAGGTTAGAACAGCAAACTATTTCTCTTTCAAAAAGTATCAGTACACAAAGGTATGATCTAAAGCCCGATGTCTATGATGAATCTAATAAACGAAGATTTTTCCATGATGATATTCTCAAATGCATTGTTTCATAATCACATTTTTCTCTTTATCCTGATGTTTTTAGTAATCATAAATTTTCCCCTCTCAACATTAAAGATATCTCAAAACACACAGAGGATTATTCAAATGAGTCATCATTAGGTTTTCAAGATAAAAAGACAGCTATATAACATCCTTTGATTATTTTCAAACAAGAACCACTTGATCTTCCTTGTCTGAAAATATATGACGAAAAAGAGAAATCTAGGGAAACATGTAAAATCATTTATGGTGGTTACTTTGACAACGATGATGTTATTGATTTATCTCAAGTAACCCATCAAAACTCAGATAATGAGAGATATTCTAATTCGGAAATCATGTCATTCAATCCTCATTTCAAAGCAAAAGATCACTTGCCTGATTTTACTATCCAAGGCAATATCCTGATCTATGATTCATATCATGAAGAACCCCCCATGCCTGTTCACAATCATAACTCATCTTCTTATTCACAAAACAGAATTCGAAATTGCTCGGATCCCATAACTCTGGCGAGTTCTTGTGAACAACAAAATATTCCAAGCCAATCCCAGTTGTGCTGTAACACTATTTGTACAGATAATCATTTCTTTCCTTCTCACTTGCACTCATTTTGTACAAAATCGGATTGTGTTTTAAATTTTCAGACTTTTGATAGATTACTCTGGTATGTCGAGCACCTTATCAAGGAACATTCAAAAGATGAGATACCATTTTGGAAAGCTAAACTGTGTCAAGGAAGTTCAGAACTTCCTCTATTACGAGATCATCAATCCATAACAGAAATTCATCCTCATTTTTATGATCCAATAGATATCGAGTTGGAAAGAAGTTTTCATGAGAAAGAAATTTCGGACAGAATTCCAACTGAAGTTATACATTCTTATTCCACATCCAACATTAACAGTCCAAGAAAATTTCTGTTCTTAACACTAATGTTGGAAAGTTACATACGTGTAGGAGTAAAAATGAGAAGATGGCTCCACTGGAAATATCATTTCACCTAGTCAAATTTTTGTATATAGTTACGATAGGAGTAGGAGTAATTTAGTTAGGTTATTAGATTTACTTTTAATAGTTGGTAGGCAAAATAAGAGAAGAGATTATCCCTATTCTCTACATAACCCTAGGGAATATCTACCTCTCATTTCGTTAAATATTTTTTCTCCATAATCAAA
The DNA here is from genome assembly GCA_000404065.3 of Pinus taeda. Lineage (NCBI taxonomy): Eukaryota > Viridiplantae > Streptophyta > Pinopsida > Pinales > Pinaceae > Pinus > Pinus taeda. The sequence goes on from APFE030994230.1 coordinate 271,877, forward strand.
TTTTCTTTGGTTAACAGCATTTGACATTTACTAAAGACACCTTTTCTCTGTCAAGATTTTCAACTTCTGCTTCTATAAATAGCAAATCTTTTGGGAAACTTGATCTTTATTATCAATAGAACTTTAACCCAGATATGATACTAGTTTCAGCTCCAAAAAATTTGAAGAAAGCAATCTTTGTGAAGGAATTGTTTTACGTCAGTACAATGAAAGGCATCAATAACAAAATAAGGGTTCCCTGTGGAAACAGCCATTTCCAAAGAAGCTCTATTATTGTCATCCAGAATTTTCTTAAGGAAAAAAAACATTGACTTCCTCCCTGCTGAAGGAAATCGCAGCATTCATAGAAACAATCTGAGAAAACACTATATCTCAAAGAATGAGAGGTCTCATCACGAGCCGACTTATCATGATCACATATATTATAACTAGCTGACTTTTCCAATACTGTCCACCAAAACAGGGCAATGACTCAAGATTGTTGCAATCAAAAGACAAGGGGTCTCATCATGAGCCAGCTTGTTCAGCAAAAGTGTAAATCAAGTGAATAACTGTGTCATAATTTGGCCACCAAACCAAGACATTGTTCTTTAGAGAATAAAAAAGGAAAAAGTTTCAAAATGGGTTTTTCTCTGAAAGGTTGTAAATAAGCTTAAGCGAGATAAAGGATCATTATTAGGTAATAGGTAACCCTGTCGAGGCTATGGACGCCTGCTGGCAGCAGAGGCTCTACCTGCGACAAAGAAGCATATTTAAAAAGGACTACTATATAGGGAAGACTTTATTTTAATTTTTATTTTAAGACCAAGTAAGGGCTTATGTAAATGCAAGGACAAGCTAAGGATACAAGTAATTAAAATAGAAAGGGGTTGAAACAAAATATCATTGACAGTTTGAAGTATAATATGTTTTATCTTTCTATAATAAAGTTTAAGTTTTCTGAGAAAATTTTTGTTTTCGGAAGTTTGAAAAACGTCAATAGAAGATCAGAGATAACTGGTTCTCCCAAGTGAATCGCCAATTGTTGTGGCTAGTAACAACCCCCCTTGTTCATTTAAGTGTTGTCCAAAATACTAAATGAACGGGAACCCTTAGTTAATTTTTTTAAGAAAAAGCAAGTTTTTTTTATTTCTTAAAAATAAGGTTACCATCGTAAGCTTAGAAAGGTCTTTCGAATATTTTTTAACCTAAGTCTACGATAAGGTAAAAGTCTTTAAAACTGCGTTGCAAAAAAGATAGGAAATACCTTCATTCCCCTATAATATCAGTATGCGCAAGACCCTCGTGTTAAGCATAACATCGCATCGCAATGAAGTAATGCTCATAAGGAAAAACTTCAAGATCTACCGATCTGCGATAACACCAATCGCAAGATCGCATATCGCAAAAAAGAAACTGGCAATATTTGGCAAACATTAAACTTCTGCGACTGCGATGTTGCGACCTGCGATGTTGCGATCGCTGCGATGGTGCAATCTGCGATCTTGCGATTTTTGATTGGCGCAATTTGCGATGGCACGATCTTCGATGTTACGTAAGCAAATCATGAATCACTTAATCACGAATCCTTCGGGCATGCCATTCAAAGAAAAGCCACTTACCATAATCTGACTCAAGATCATGCGATTTTAATGATAGTAAATGGATTAGTTGTTAGTTATTAAATGAAATGAAGACGCGTGCTTTTGTAAAGAATTACTTCACGTAAAGTGGCATATTTGATATATCTATTGCATTTAAAACTCTCCCATCACCTTTCTTAATCAGTCATTTCCACTTCACTCGTATTCTGGAGGAATGAAGAGCTAAGATGATTCAAAGCCAAATGCAGGAGCGAATGGGAAAGAAACTTAAATCTCAAGGCTCCAAGGCGAAGGAAAAGACGAAGGAGATAGCGCCTTTGTATACAGACGCTGCCTACAATAGAGACGCAGGAATTTCGACATGGGAAAGCATGTACAGGCTGCTGGAGGAAGAAAATCCTAGAGTAATGAAGGTTGATACTGCTGCGGGCTCACAACGCTCTTCCAAGGCGTCCTTAAAGGAGCTAGCATGTTCATTTCTTCACCGGATAGCAGCTAGGCCCAAAATTTTACCGTATACAGATATGATCAAGTGGATACTTGACAATGCAGAGTTTCACAACAGACAATTCAAGGTTCAAGGACATGGGCTCATAGGATCATTCGCCGCACAAGACTTAAAGCTTATGTATCATCTTCCTCAACCACAGACGACTTACAATGCACAATTTGTCAAGAAATTTGCAGCAGAGAACCCAAACCTGGCAGAGACCACTAAAGATTGGTCTAGAAAAGAGGAGCCACTCAAAAAGGAAAAAAACGGTATGAACAGCACTAGTTCCCTCACCTCTCCGTATTGTTTTGCTGCGGCCATGCTTTGTAGACTATTTGGGATGTCGGGCATAAATAAATTTTCGTCTGAATGGCTACCACTAATAGACGCTGCCACAAACGCTGATATTATGGATTGGGCCAAGATATTTTCTGATAATCTATACACGGCTGTTATGAATTACCGGTCTAAAAGATCCTTGTCTCAAAGGGTCTATCCTCCTTTTTATCTGTCTGAGTATATTATGAATTATATCTGCTATGTGTCTAGATTTCCCACTATGGTTTGGAAATGGACTACCCAGAACCCATTACCTCTCCATGTTTATCATAAGATGTTATGGGATTCCTAGTTTGTCCCGCACTTCTATCATATTTGTCACGGGGTTATCTTACCCCTGTATAGAATGATGTGCGATGAAGATGAAGGGAAAAGAGCAAGTGCACCCAGAATAAACGAGAGTCATAAAGAATCGCTCTTTAATAAATGGGATGATCAAATCAGGCAGGCGGAACAAGCAGCGGAGACTGTGGCCACGCAGGAAAACATTCTTATCGACTATGTAAATGAGAATTTGCACAGGGCCAACTTAATCGAGGAGACCACCCCGGGGTACCTACCAAATAAACTACGACTGGAAGCAGAATTGATCCAGGTGGATGTTGGTGGCCACCCACCTATCCCATTTGGACCCCCACAATTATCTCTCTCAGCATTTTCAGTTTCCTAAATTGTAGCACAGTTTACTATTTTTAGCAGTTTTTCG